>WSXT02016655.1:0-14343 GCA_011762715.2 Neuroterus valhalla
TCTATGGCCAGTCATAAGGGTACTTTCCCGCTACCTATGGGACTCTGGCAATGTGGATATTGATACATGATATAAGTCATTTCTTTTGCCAATAATAGGGGTATCTTCTCAAACCTGATAGGATATTGGAACTGGAACAGTTTGTAACCTGAGTTATCTCCCTAAATCCCTAGTTCCATTATTGTTTTAGGCATTTTTTAAACACAAGAAAATCCATGAAGAAGCGTCTAAAAATCATTGTCCCCTGTTTACGCACGCATACAAAATTGAATTTTAATTTTTTTCTTCTTTAGAATGAGGTTCAAATAAAACTCTATATGTGCCGAAGTCTAATCTTGAACCTTATTTTTTCAGATAAAAACTGTGGCCTCCAGAATGTACACAAGCACCGAGTTCCAATTGTGTAGCATGATGGGTATCAGCCTATTTTCCCCCTTACGACACCAAAAGATAGTTTAATGCAATCCTTTTGCGTTATTTCGATCTTATTCTAAAAAACAGTTTCTATAGATGGGTTGAATTACTTGTTTATACTATCTCCTTGTTACGGGCTTAAGAGTCTTCACATAACCTTCTCTCTATTCCTCTGCACACTCCACCACTAATTTAGGACCAAAGGGAACCTACAACTTGAGGTGGGTTCCGAACATCCAAGAAAAGCAGCTTTTTATTACTAAGAGAACTTGGAGAAATGTAGAAGTACCAGACTCACGACTCTTCGTGGCCTGCCGAAGCTCTTCCAGAGCGCGAGGAGAGAATCGAACCCAGAATCAGACGGAGTGGGTCCAAATCCTATGCCTGAGCCCCCACGACCAACTGATCATAGAGTGCTATCTCAATTGTCTTGACAAAAATGAGTTAACGACACCAGGATAAAGTTGAATGCTAACTCTTTGCATAAGAACATAAAAGCAATATATTGCAAGTGAAAGGGAAATCAACTTTACACTCATCTTACTGAGCCTCGAGGCGCCATCTGAATGACATTTGCCATAATTTTGAGCCACAAACTTCTATCTGAAAACTCAATAACTTATTGAACATGATGCCTGTCGTGTGGAGTTCGCAAAATCGAAGATAGCACCCATCCTATGGTTCTAGGGTCACGAGATGTCAATAATTCATTCAACTATTTCCCTTGAAAACCCATTTCTGAAATCCTTCATTTTATTGTTTTCAAGTATTTCTAGAGATAGGTCATCGTCTTTGGTTGTAAAGTTAAAGATGGGAACATATTCATGCATAATAGTATTGGTAAGGTTTCAATCGACACTTTGGTCGTTGAAAGTGTCAAAGGTTGGAAAAACCTTAATGGAGTAATAGTTAGGCAGCCCGCTGTCTAAATATATGGGATTGAATATAAGAAAGTAATTTCTGCAGTAGGATACTAAAATTAAATCATTCTTCATACATCAATACAAAATTTTATCATGAACACATAGTGTTTGGTAATGTTACTTCATAAACTATGTAAATAATAATTATTGTCTTGAGAAAAAATGATAGAAGTAATGAAATTCTAAAAGCTCTTTTGATAATAAATTGCACTGAAATATGAGGAACTTTCCACACTTCACTAGATTTCAGTAAACACGTTACCTTAGGAAACTAAATAACCATAATTAAACATAAACTCACCTGATTTATATTCTCAACAAAAATTTAAACTGCTAGTAAATAGAGATAAATAGAGTAAATAGGTGTAAGTGAGGTTATTTGAAAATGAACTTCATGAACATTGTTAATCCAAGAATCCAGTGGCACAAACTCAGCTGATTCATTTTCAGAATGGACATTTTTTCATGGTATTTTCTCTATCATCAATCAAAAATGAAATAAATCCTCGGTCTTAAGGCATATTTTTTATAAGGTTTCAAACTTCACATGTCTTCAACTTGTATATGACAGTAATGTTTTTTTTAGCTCTTCTGTGCAGTTTTGATTAGATAATTGATGTCCCGATGCTATAAAATATCCAATAGAGTACACGCTCTTGGCAAGCCCTTTCGCTTCTATGGATATTTACGTATACGCAATCGAAGAGCATATCCTGTGTCGGTAAGCATTCCCAGTGGTCGTTTGCTATCCATCGATCTACGTTTTAATTATTTTCCTGCGGGAGTGCTGGCGATAAAACCCTGTTTCATCGTTGCATTCTGTGCGATAGGAAATCCAGATTAAATTTAACGTCATCCCTTATCCGTGATGTAGAAAATGATGGACGTTCGCTTTGAACACGCGCAATGATAACATGCCATGAGAAAAGCCAATTGGAATTATGAACACTCGTCATTTGTTGGAAATGTAACGATTCAATTTGAAATTAATTATAGTTTTTCTTCCCTTGTTGGATTCACAGTTACTAACTATTTTAGAAAATCATTAATATCCATGGATATCCAGACATTAAATTTAACAGCAAGATGGATTTTTAGCGGAAAAAATAAAGTGTAATCTCACCCCGATTTTAGAATACTCTTCATCTTCAACGAAAAGTACCTTCGCTGTCACGTCCGAGTTCTAGGTGATGGTAGTTCACTGAGCAACCTTTATTTTGTTCGCTATTGAATAGTGAGATAAAGACATGCGGATTTTGCACGGAGGATTTCACTCAGAAAATAGGTATCTGTGTAAAATACAATTTCTTTAATTCAAGGTATGATCTAATTGAATATGGATGAAGAAGTGTTTCTCAAGTTTGAAGCAATATAGTGCTTATAGAAATGATTTCTCAGAATCAATGCACGAATTTGTTTCATTTTAACAATATTCATCAAAATTATAGGCAAAGAATATCCTTGTCTACAGGAACTAAAAAAAATAAATGCATTTCATCCGTACCTCGCTATCCCTCTATTACCTCCTCTTCTATCTGGTCCTCCTCCTGATCTTCTTCCTCAACTATCTCCTGCTTCTTCTAGACATCCTTTTCTTTGTTTTACCGCATGTTTGTTCATATTCTCCTTATGTTTCTCATATTTTTTACATTGTGTTACACGCGCCCAGGCAATTAAATTATGAGTAAATCACTGTTATAATATAAAATAAATTTTTCAACCTCATACATTGATACCCCCTTCCACACACTAGTTAGCCGATAAAAAACAAATTTAAAAATATTTTAGGATTGCAAGAGTCTGGAACTGTCGCTGCATTTGTAACTCACAGACTCACAGTCTTTTTCACGTCCACGCAAAGCAAACCGATGCAACGCCACTCAGACCTCCCTACGAACTCAAAACTTTTCTTCTCTTTAAAAGGCTGTTCTCCTATAGTAGCCCTGCATTAGCGTGTGGAAGAAGTTAATCCTGGTAACTGGACTAAAAAGTCCGGCTCAACATATTTCCGTGTGCCTTTCTTGGTCCTCAGACAATTTTTGCGGAATATTGAGCATAATGTTACCCTGATTACGAAAAAAGAGAGTGGTCACCCCAAAGAATGATGGAGTTCGGAGGAAATTGGGTTTTAATATTGTTTCAATTATGAAATAATGTTCTTTACGATTTCGGGTTTTTTGTAACGAAGAACATTGCAGAGAAACGTACCTTATCATTCTCTAATTCATTCAATTTTCAACATAAATATCATCGATAAAGTTTAAAAAACGAGTAAAAATTTAATTGTGCTCATTTTGAGTGAAATATTACCTCTACAGCAAGAAATTGCAAAAAGAAGTTGAGATACTCAAAGAGGTGATTTTTTTGTAGCATACATTTTTCTGACAAAAATAATCCATACCGAGAAAAAATTGATACAAAAAATGGAACAATTCAGAGCTAAAGTAGGAAGCTGTTTTCCTTTAAAGCAAGCAATTAGATCAAAAAATTATAGGAGATAGAAGTTATCTCCTTTTGTGTGAACATCAACTTACATCCAGAAAATTGTGGGTGTTGTAATGTTTATATTTTCCGAGATTATTCACATTTTTAATGCAAACACTTTAAGGTGCTAAATCTTCAGTAATTTCAAATAGAATCTTCTGAAAATTTGTGAATCAAGAGTTTACAGCTTTATTGAAAAATTGGCATCAGCTATTTTTAGTTAAAATAATAACTGTTTCTGCTATTAACAATAATACGAAGAGTCTCGTTCTTAGCTTTCAATAATCGCAGTGATTAGAAATAGAGCTGAATATTTTTCATAAAAATTGTTTTATGTGATGGCTGCGTACGTCCTCTTCTGTCTTTACTCTGATTCTTCAAACTCAAAATGCTACTCTCTGGTGTTGAGATAATTCGGAATTGTTTGTGGAGAGCACGCACTGCTCCCGAAATTATTCTACGTAACACCCATCGGATCCATTAGATTTTCCCTGAGAAAATGAACTTTGATAACATATCAAGAATCAGTGATAGAGATTCGCCAATAAAGCCATTTTATCAATCAATTTATATGAAAATTATTAGTCATTATTTCAAGTCGCTGTGATTTTCAGGAGCGAAAAATGAGACCATGTGTATTATTGTTTACAACGGAATCAGCTATTAATTCATACTAAGAAAATAGCTGATGCCAATTTTTCAATAAAGCTGTATACTCTGGATTCACAAAGTTTTAGGAGATTTTATTCAAAACTGCTAAGGATATAGCACTGTAAAGTGTTTGCATTCAAAAATGTGTATTAACTTGGTAAGTATGGGGCTTAGGGCTAGTTAGTAGAAACGTTACACTTCTGGTCAAGCCCAGGCCAGACTGTCTGGTCAGCGCCAAGACTAGAAACCAGACGGTCTAGTCTGGGTCAGGCCAGAGCCAGGACATTTTTTCACACGGCTTCACTTTGCGATTCTGAAACACGCTTGTTCAAACATTTACGAATCGGAAGGCTATAATGTGTATGAGGGTATAAATTATGAGATTAGGTTAAGAATTTATGTATGTGAAGAATTTATTTATGTGTGTAAATACAACACATACATTTTTACTCTGGAATTTCCCAAAAGAAGTTTCCATTATGGAGTTTAGAAGGTATCTGATGTTTTTGACGAGTAAATGGTTATTCCGAAAGTTTGCAAGTAGAGAGAATAATAACCAACAAAATTCAGTATAAAATATTTCATAACATGCTTAGAATAAAGATTGCTCATATAAAGATGTATGGAAGGGCCTACTTTGTCGGAAAGTTGTGTGTAGGGTTGGAAAACGAAGCACCAGGGTACTATTGAAGTTTAATCTTTAAAAAACTGCATGATCAAAGTTTAATCCTCAAATAAAAACCGAAAATGGATCATTTTCACCTTACTCTTAACCTCTCAGTTCAAAACACACAAATTTTGAAGTCTTCTTGGAATGATGGTGCATTTATTGTACGATTTACCAGCAAGATACTCGGTTAGCTAAGGGGTTATGCAAGTCTGACTGTGGGAAAGTTGTTAGAAATGTTCCAATCAAGAAATAACCTGGAAGTCTTACGAGTGCCATACAATGTCGCGTTAACTTCTACATGCATGCAATTTACTTATTCTTCTCGGTTGATTAGTTTTGTGATGATATGACTTCTTGAAAGGATAAGAGGATGTTTTTGAGAGTGGGGTAGCTCAGCGTGAATTGACCTACTTGCAACTTTGAGCAGACCTGTTTCCGAGAAAGGGTTTAAGTTTAAGGACTGCTTTTAGAGGAAATCGAAAGCGTTATGGTATTTGTTTGTAGGAATGTATCCTATTCTCTTGAGGAATCTGTCTTCATTTCTTGCAGTATGCACAAACCTAAGACAGTGATCAGAAATACCTGCCATCTCTTTCAAACTGCTGAATTCCATAAGAATGTTTGTGAAAGGACGATGTTGGCCAGGTTTCAGAGTCTTGACACAACCATGAAGAATCCTGCGTCCAAAGAATGTTTCCCAAAAACTCAATAGAGATGTGAGCTCTCGAAATCATGTCAGAAGGGTTGTCAAGGGTAAGTTCATGTTGCCAATCTCAAGGCTAAGTTATTGCTGGGATTTTCAAAACTCTGTTTGCAACGAAAGTTTTTTAAAGTATGAAAAGACTTGTTAATATAGTCCAGAGTAATGGTCGAATCAGACCAAAAAGAAACTTTTGGAATTTGAAATGGGTAAGATTAAATTGTGGCATTGTACATTTTGACTGGGACATTTGTTGCACACAATTCAAACCCGTTGTAGGGTGGTCGCTTTCAGGAGAACGAATCGAGATTTGGAACAAATCGAAGCACTGTGATGCTTATTTTGCTAACAATCGATCTTAAGTAGAGACTAGCCCCGTATGACATGTTTACAAGTATCACAGAATTCATGAACTTAGATTTCGATTGGATCCGGAGTGAGAATAAAACGATCAAATCTGACATGATCAAGAAGGTGATATTGTTTTTTGTAATTGGTCAAAAAATTTTCAAGCTTTCGAGGCACAGGAGTATCTCACAAGATCTGAGATGTCCAAAGTTTCTGGATCAAAATTGTTGCCAAAACAACCATTGGACCAAGTCAAACTGAAGAGTTGAAGATTTTTCTTGGCTTTGAGGTAGGCTCCTCGGAATGAGGTGAATTCACTGTGTGAAAAATGAGAATTCTCACTAGAGACATTTCTTCTCAGATAAGGCAATGGTGGGCCCTATTTGCCCGGATTTCAAACCACCTCTTCGGAGAAGATTAATTGAACCATCTCGCAGGCTCATTGCAACTTGAAATGTTTATGCACCTGTGAGGAGGTCGTCTAAATGAAAATCTCATTTCAAAATATTGGAGGCAAATGAAAAGACTAAAATTATTCCCCAGTTAACTGATGGAAGGTATAAATCGCAATAAAGGAAGCGCAAGCAGCTCGAGAAGTTACAATCTCAAGACTGTACATTGTTATTTGCTCCTGAAGCGAGTAAGGCCACCAGATCTTTCGAAAAGGGCTACCTCCACTAGATACTCATACTTGCCTGTACATCTGCTCGATATGGAAGTAAGAGTGTTACGAAACCATCGAAAACTGGTATATATTACCGGAAGAGGTTTAGCTGAGCAGTCGAATACAACTCTGACTTTTGTGCCAAGACTTGATTTTTTCGCCACTGCGTGATCCTTGAGTACATTTTAAGTATTCAGTTTTAAGAAAGGGGCCTTTCTTGAATTTTCGTTTGACCGAATTGAATCGTTGAAAGGCTGTATTTCTTCAGTTTCTGAGAAAATACTTCTCTTTATTGAAAGGATGGTTGATGCAATGACGATTTGGATCGCTTCTTTGAAGATTTTCTTGTAAATATTCTTCGCAAGCTTATTCTCACTAGACTTGACCTTTGAGGTGGATAATCTCATCAAGAAGAGTTTCCTGGTTCACCGCTGCTTGCTTTTCAATTCGACTTTGAGTTAAACTTAAGAGTTGAAAAGAGGAAGAATTTGATAGTCGATGACTCGATGGTGACCATTCAAAAAATTATGTTGGAGCAAAGTCTTCTTATTCTTGATACACCTTTCATATGGATACATTTTCTGAGAAGATAAACATGAAGATGACTTGTGATTCTTATCACGAATGGCACATGCACGTTTTGTCGCATTTTTCAGAAGTCAATCAAAGTTTCAATGCAAGATTATTACGGTTTGAATTTAGAATGGGATCTGAAATTTGAATTACTTGACTCGTTCTTCTAAAATGAACCCTGTTTTTGAACAAAATGGAGGGAATCTATGAGGGCATATTGTTTGAGAAATGAAATCATCTCATGAAAAAAAGGAACATTTTATACTTTGGTGGCTTCTTATCATATTAGTCCAGTTTAGTTACTCGGTTCATTTTGTACGACGGAAACAAGAAGTGCATCTCATTGAACTTCAGCTTCCAAAACATGTTGAGTCTCGAATAAAGATTTCAAATAACTTTCTACAATGGATGGACGATTGGCGCGCTGACTCGAACAAATCGAAAAAAGTACACCAAGTGTAATAGGACCCGTGAAATGTGAGGGTTCGGAATTTCGAGATCTCAGAACATGCCGAAGAAAGAATAGAAATACCGTGTGAAGTAGAAGGTGTGAGCTGGGTGTGACATGAAACTGGAACTTGTGAGAAATACTGGAACTTTCTTGACGTACTCGCACCGATAAGCAGATTTGTGATGTGTTCAGCCGACGATGCCAATGCTGCCAACCGATTGATGAAGTTAGGATAGAATGTGTCAACTCTGGGACTTAGAATGATTCTGAGTGCTGGAACTGACTACAGATTCTCAACACTTCCAAGAAAATAGTTTTCTTAGAGTGGTAAGAGCCTTTGGAATGTTAACATCCTCGTTTGAAGTGAATGAAGAAGAAATCGATAATGTTGAACTTTCCTTCTCGTTTCTGATTTACTTTGCAATTCTCATTTCAAATCAGCGATCATATTGGACATTGAGATTTTTCAATGTAAAGATAGAAACTTCACCGAAACGTAGCTGTGTTACCAGTTTTGAATATCTGGAAATTACTTGAGTATGTCATTAGAAGATCACTGGTGAAATGTTATTCGCACTTGTAAAACTGCATTTAACTTACCTGAGTTGATATTTGCTCAAAAGTTCACTATGTTTCAAATATACTGGTAGTCGATGAAAGTCAATGAATTACACGGCACTTTGCGATTATGACACACATTGGAAACACCTTGGAACATCCTTGATTAGAAGGACCAAAATGTGTGGGTATGATTGTTGAAATTGAGTAAAAAGTTGAGGTTGGGTTTCACACTAAGTGAAATGTCATTTTCTATCACTATGAAAAAACAAATTCTTTTTCACATGGAAATTTCCCAATTCTTCTTACCGAGGTTGAAAGGTATCTGATGTTCTTGACGAGTTGATCGGCACCTGGGGTAGAAGAGAATTACAGACTGTGTGCCGAAAATTTCTGCAAAGTAAGTTCTAATTGGCTAAGGACGAAAGTGGAAGAATCACCGATGTTCATATGCCGTCATTCATTTCTTTGTCTAAAAATATACACTCAAGTTGTTGAAAGGGATTTTGAGAAGATGCAATCGGAACTATGTCGAGTTGCGTCTCGCATTGCGTCTTGATACTGACTGCCATGATAGCTCTAAATAAAAATGGAATAAGCACTGTTGGATTGCATTGCGGTTTTGATTTTGATGAGAGCAGTAATTGGTTGGATTGGAGAAAATTCAGAATACAGTGCGAAACTTGAGAAATCGGTGAATACAATGAGTGGAGACACTTCTGGACCTCAGGACAGCATTGGCAAAAGGAGAAAAACAGGAACGAATAGTAATGTTGGTGTGAGCAGTGATGATGGCCTGAATACCTCCAATAGTTTGAGAGTATCAGATATTGCAAATGACCATAAAACCTATATAAAAAGAATGTTTGAAGTCATAGCGAAGAGGAAAATTCAAAGGAGCATTTTTACAATAAGGAGGCGAAAGGGAGAGTCGTGCTTGCACCAAATATCATTACGGAAGAAATTTAAAACTACTCTTCTTGTATAAAGAAAATTGTGTGCTTGCTAACAACGGAGGAAACTCAAATTTAGTACTCTCTGGATAATGTCAGTATCCGTTATTTATACCTCGCAGATGAGCTAGCGCTAGGAAACAACCTTGAGGCGGAAAAAATAGCCTTGTACACTTATAAACTCTGAAACAGAATCGTTCAAAGCACAGGGGGCCGGAAGACTGCCCAACATTCTCACTGGGTAAATAAAAGAAGATTTTGCAAGGGAAAGAATAAAATGAAAGAGCATATGAATTCTCCAAAATCACGAATCTGTTCCTGTCCCTACAAAAATTTTCCCAAGGACGTTGAAAATTGGGAAAGTATACGTGCTCCATGGGATGGTACATGTGACCCAAGTTTTTTGCAACAGGTGTGCCTTTCTGTCTATTATATAATGTTGGAAATGAGGACGCTATGTGACATACGTTTTTTCTTTGACCAGTTATGAGAGCGCCTTCCTGCTTCCCATGTGAGGTTGGAAAAAAGAATGGTATATGTGACCTAAGTATTTTCTGTAGCCAGTTATGGGGGTGCCTTCAAGACCCTCGCGTGACGTTGCAAATGAGGATGGTATATGTGACATAAGTTATTTCTGTGACCAGTCGTAAGAATGCCTCCTCATCTTCAATCAGAAGTTGGAAACGGGGATGATTTATGACCTAGATTTTTCCTGTGACCGGTCATAAGGTGCTCCCCGATCCCCCATGGCACGGCGGAAATTAAGATGATACGTGACAGTAGTATTTTCTATGGCCGGTCATGGGTGTGCCTTCTCGCCTGCTACGGGACTTTGAAAATAAGGATGGTATGTGACCTGAGTTATTTCTGTCACAAGTCATATGGGTGCCATCTCGCCCTAAAGCAATCTTGGAAAAAGGGAAAATTTGTGATGATCCGAGTGATTCTGGTAACCATTCATGGACGTATCTCCCTCCCCCTTTCCCCCAAAGGAAGTTGGGAATAGGGATCGTATGCGAATTAAAATATTGAGTGAATTGTCATAGCGGTGCCCTTGTCACAGGAATAACTGAGGTCAATGATCATCAACATTTCCGAAATTCACTGGTTGTGTGGAGGCACTCCTATGACTGTTTACAGGAGAAAATAGGTCACATTTATCATCCCTATATCCAACGTAACATGAGGAAGGGCAGGATGTCCTTTCGATGACTGCTCCCAGTAAAAAAGTTGAAAATATACTGGAATATTTTGTTTATGCTCTCTCCTTTTTACGGGTTTGAGAGTCTTCACATGAAACACCTCCTCTATATTTACTACACTCTCTTTTACATAACCTCTCCAGGGTGCGAGACGGAAATCGAACCCACAACCAGACGAAGTGGGTCCAAAGCTCTTGCCTTAGCCCCCACGAGCAACTGACCACCCTAAGTTGAATATATATGTGCCAACGCACGAGAAAACGTGTCTAAGAGTCAAATGGAAAAGTTTTTAGGATGGGTATTTGTTTGGGAAAATGAGCCGAGCTCTCCCGTTGAACAGAATGAACTTTGAAGACATGTACCCTTGATTGTTTCGGCTTTTGTCATAAGGGTGCCCTCTTGCCCCCTGTGGGACGTTGAAAATGGGAATAGTTTGCGTATTCTAAGTTATTACTGTGACGAGTTAAAGAGGCGCCTTCCTGCTTCTTGATGTGACGTTGGGAACGGGGATGCTATATGTGAAAAAAGTTATTTCTGTGACCAGTCATGGGGTGACATTTCGCCTTTTGCGAAGCATCGAAAATCGGGATGATATGTGAACTGCGTTATTTCTATGCCCAGTCGTGGAATTGCCTTCTTGCTTTCTACAAGACGTTGGGAATGGAGAAAGCATGTGACCTCATTTATTTTTGTGACCAGCCATATGGAGTCAGGAAGGCACCCCTTTGACTAGTCACAGAAAAAAACTTATGTAACATACCACCCTTATCCTTAACATTTTATGGGGACGATAAGGTACCCATATTTCTGGTCACAAAATCGAGGCACCCCTATGATTGATCATACAAATGAACTAGGTCACAAACATCATCCCGATTCCCAGCGTCACATGGGGAAGTAGGATGGCGACTCTATACCAGCTCACAAAAATGTCTTAGAATACATATACCATCCCCATTTTCAACGTCCAGTGGTGGTTGGGAATACTCTATTATGACTAGCCACAGAGAATACTACGGTCATATACTATCCTCACTTCCAAACTCACGTGGAGGGTGTGGAGGCACCTCATTGACTGGTCACAGAAACAACTTTGTCCACATATAACATCCCTAATTCCAACGTCTCGTGAAGGTCGGTAAGGTACCACTATGACTGGTGAAAGACATAAATTAGGTCACATACCATCTCCGTTTTCAACATTGAATGGCAAGCGGGAAGGGACCCGTATGACTGGTCATAGAAGAAACTAAGGTCACATACCGAACATATTACCAGCGTCTCATAAGAGGCGGGAAGGCGCTCCTATGACTGGTAACAGATAATAATTACGTCACAAATCATCTATATTTCCAACGTCCCTTGTTGGGTAGAAAGGCACTCCTATGACTAGTCACAGCAAGTAGGGATGGTATATGTGCCCTAAGGCTTTTCCGTGACCGGTCACAGGTTTACCTTTCTGCTCCTCACGTGAAGTTAGAATCAGATATGGTGTTACTTACAGAGTGTGAAGGAACTGCTATGACAAGTCATAGAAATAACATGAGTCATGTACTATCCCCATTTCCAACTTCCTGTGGGTAGGGGAAGGCACCTCTATGGCTGATTTCAGAAAATGCTTACGTCACATACCACCCACGTTCCCAACACTCTATGATGATCGAGAATTCACCCCTACGACTGGTCACAGGAATAACTTGAGTCATGTACCATCCCCACTGAGCACGTCCTGTAGGGTTAGGAAGACAACCGTATGACTAGTTACAGCAATTGATTATATCACATATTCCATCCTCAAATCCTACATCACGTAGGCGGCGAAAAGGCACTATTGTGACTAGTCACAAAATTCACTATTGTAACATGTACCACCCTTATTTCCTTATTTCCTTAGAGAAATAACTTATATCACATATATCATCTCCACTTTTAACATCACGTTCTTCCTGATCCTACGAGACGTGGGGAAAGGGAATGGTGGATGACCCGAGGTATTTCTGTGACCAGTCATCAGGTACCTTCTTTCTCCTTATTGAGTATTATCTATCGAGATGATTTTTCTTCTTAGTTACTTCTACGATAAGTGATGGGTGTACCGTAGTGATGGATGGAATGTGTTGACCAGGGTGCAATAAATTTTCTTGAAGGATGGTAGAATGTGTAGATTACTGGTCCAGTAATCTACACATTTTACCATCCTCAAAGAAAATGATAGGTGTACCTTTCCGTCTCTCACGTGACGTTGGAAATAGGGATGGTATAAGTGACCTGAGTTATTTCTATGACCAGTAATGATGGTGACTTTTCACCTCTAATGGAATGTTGGAAATTACGATGATATTTGACATAAGTTATTTCTCAGACGGGTGACTCTGTGCCTGTCATGGTAGTGCCTTATTCCCACACTGCACCGAACATATTAAACTTGGAACTTTGATAGGAACTTCAAGCTCCAATTTCTTCGGTTTTACGATCAAATTTTTTTTAAAGAATAAAAAAGGACAAGGAATAATTCTAGTCAAACTGTTTATTCAAATATAAGCATACTTGCGGCGTTTTGACCAAACTGTCGGTCATCTTCAGGAAAAATTAAAACCTGGATAAATAGTCAATATAATAAAATTTACATACATTTTTATATTTTTACGAAACTAATACGAAGCGTTCAGAGGCTTCAAATAAATCAAGTGTACACTTTATCTTATAAAACCAATTTTTTCAAATCAAAAAATTGTAGATCAAACGATGTTTGCAACAAATTTAAAAGGGAACACCTAAAACAACGAAGAGGAGGATTCCCATTTCTGTCAAGGATTACATTTTTAAAATTCAAACTTGAACTGTACCGCAAGGGTCAAATAACAAAACTCTATTGCTAAGGAAAGTAATTATTGGTTCAGGTAAGGTGTATAGTACAAAATTAGATCAATAAGTTAGATAATTATAACAAAACTGATTTACGAGTTTCGTTACCCTACATTCAAGGTTCATCAGAGAGATTAAAAAGTGCTCCAAAAAAACTGAATATTAATGTATATTTTAGAATCAACATAAATTAGAAAATTGCCATTAATAAACCATAAATAAGAAAGATCCTGAAAAAATTAAAAATCTATCAACATAGCCTACCTAATAAAATGTGCAGGCCGCAATAAAATTTACATTCGTGAAACCTAAGAGAGATTGCAGAATTGTCAATTTAAACACAGGTCTAGCGCAGCACTCATAGAATTTTGATCACCTTTTTAATTTTGAATTTGATAATATTAAGATTTAAGTTAGAGAAAACAATGCTCATAAACGTCAAATTTCAGAATCGATTTTTATTAATAAATACGAGAATTGTTCCATAAATTTGAAAACTGAAACACTTAATTTAAGTATGTAAATGTAACATAGCATAATATATTGGTTTTCAGATTCCCAATGCCATGCCACGCCAATTTTCATTGTAATTGACTTGCACCCTACAATGTGAAACTTTGTACTTTATACCTAAGCTTAACCAATAATTAGTTTTCTTAGTATTATAGTTCCGCCATTCGACCCTTGGGGTTCAGTTCAAGTTTGAATTTAAAAATGTAATTTCTGACAGAAATGGGAATCCACGACCGTAAAAAAAAAAAGTGGTTGAAAATTACCACATTAATCAGTGAACATAAAAATACCAGTGACTACTGTGGCAGTTTTACTAAAATATTTGAAAATTATATTCTGACACTTTAAAATCACATACAGACGGGAAAATTCTC
>WSXT02016666.1:0-14342 GCA_011762715.2 Neuroterus valhalla
AAAAAATATAAATATAAACATTGGTAAAAATAGCGCTTCATATTAAAGAAAAGTCCAACCATTTACAACGCCAGCGCGTTACCTCTAGACCACTCAAGTCTCGTATTGTCAGACGCTCTTTTATCAATGAGTTGTAGAATCTCCATGCAGTAAGATTTTCGTAATCATTTCACACCTGAACAGAGGTCACTGGAAAAAACGGCTTCAGGGTTTTTTATATGTGTATGTAAACTATAGACCGTTTTCGGAAGACAACTCAATCGACATTACAAAAGCTCCCCTTGTAAGAGGAGACCCTCTGAGAGAAGTGACGCTGTTGATTGTCACACAATGTTTTGTAAGAGAAAAAGTGAATCTGGTTTTCGAAACCCCATCAATTTGTCAACGTATTCCACTGCATGTGTATAAGCCTTCTGGTTCGACTACGTTCAGATGATAAGTCTATGAAATGTCAAATCGAAAGCTTCATAGTAATAAAATAAATATTTTCTTATAATATCTAAGAGCGAAAAATTTCTGCGTGACTCTTGTTGTTTCCTTTGCCTCCCCGGTAGCGATCTTGAACGATTTTTTCAGGATGTATGGCCCTCAATCGAAAAAATTGGAAAAGAATTATCCAAAAATAATATTCACAGAGAAATCGTCAAGAGAACAGATAATGAAATCTTATTGTTCAAAGGCTGTTTTGAGGGATGACATCGTCTCAGAACATGGGAATGCAGTATGGACAAAACTTCTTGAAATCTCACGTCAACAAAGGAAGAGGAAGAGTTACCTCATGTTTCATACAGTCATTAAGATCGGAAATCTCTGAACATAGAACTGCGTATCAAATTCCTGGTTTATCAAAGAGCTGAACTCGGAAATTAGAACCTAAGCTGTCAATCGAGCAACATCGTTCTATGACTTTTTTCTCAGAACCAACAGTTACTGTTGTTTTTATTTTTACATATTTCGTTCCATTATTCTCCTGGAACAGCATCACGTTTTCGAATATTTATTATCTCTCTTGATACAGTTAAATGCATAAGCTAGGTTACCTAATTAGACAACTTCCTCTTGAATGAGTCGCATCATATGGATGAAAGGCAACTCCTACTTCGTACACGTACACGTCCGGTACATGGAGCTACTTAGTACGCCTCTCATATGATTTCATAAGATTTGAAGTTTCGAGTAGTAATTTTCCTGAACTCCTTTACTTGTGAGTCTTGTAAATGGATACCCTATATGGTAAATAAGAGTGTTTGAGAGGTTCAACACTTCATCTTTCATGATTGTCCTTGGTATATACCTTTATTCTTCGTGTTAAATTTCCTCTGTCAGATCTAGTAACAAATCTTGTGCAAGAAAAGTCGCAGCATATGGATGTGTAAATGTGTATATGTTTGTATATTTATTGGAAAAAGTTGGTGAGACACCCAACGCATGGTCTATCTCGGAGCGTCTGCCATTTATAGGATTGAGACTGGCTCTCAGTAGGAACGCGGTGAATGAGACGAAACCACTAAACAAGTCCTTATGTTCTGCGTGGAGGGTAACCTTACCAAGAATCTTCTGCGAAGTAAAGTAGCACATAATGAAAATTGGTCCTGGAAGATTGTCCAGTAATGGTCCTTAATACACAATACCAAGCTAAGGCGCAAATAACCGTCCAAAAAGCCAAAGGTTCCTGCGTAAGGTTTACTTAACGTTGACTCGAGGATAGCATGCAAACTTCTAGTACATGTAGCATTTCCCTTATATATTATCCTTGCATGAAAAGCTCTGAAATAATAAAAGTACCTTTTTCCTCGCTGCTTGTTAGTAAACTACAGCAACAACGAAGTCAGTTGTGAATACAGTTTGGAATGTTCAAACGCGCACATTCGTATAACGTGCAGGGAGGAATGCTCCTTTAATCCCTGCCAAATATCATACTTGTAGTGAAGACCTCAGAAGAAATAACAGGCCAATCACTTTTTCAGACACGCTGTATAAGATCTTAACAGTCATCCTAAATGAAAAGAATGTTTTTACAATTTGAACTGTGTGAACAAAAATTTCCGGATAATAGGATGGATGCAGGAAGCTGTCATTGTGAATCCATTGTACCATGTAGTCGCCTATCTCATGGCGTGACTAAATGCTCCTTTCTTCGTGGTTGAACAATATCGGAGGAAAATCTATTTATCAGGAAAAACTGCAGAGTACTCTGCTGTTACACGTATATTTTCCATTATTATAAAGATTCCTCGTAGGAGATCCCTTACGTAGACACGTACTACAAACAGCGCAAGTAAAAGCATCGCGTCGTAACTGAAGCAAGAATTTATTTCGAGCAAAACTTAGCGCTCTTATCGTCACTCCTTCAGAAGCTGCACTGGAACCTTAGTCCCAGTCGGAGTTTTTAAACAAATTCTTGAACTTGTATATGCACGCAAAAGATTTTGCGTTTCATGCTACAACTGACATCGTTATTGAACCAGAATACGTGCGGAAATACGTACAGGGCACAGTATCCAAAAACTATACGGGATTTCGTAAAGGAGCCCGTATAGTTACCTAAAGTTGAACAAAGTATCTTGTACCAAATGTCACGAGATGATTTGCATATTCCGGTACAGGTTTATGTTTGAATTAATGGTGCATACTTTGGTGCTTGTCTCACGCACGGTCTGTTTCTGATTCAAGCAAACAAACACTCACACATATATCATTCCTTTAGAGTATTTGAAGATGCATTGAAGGTACTGTAAAAATAGATTTTCTGAGGAGCATCTTCTATGCTATCTGAGCTCGAGCTGACATGTGCATTGAGAAAACCGAAAGGCTCCAAGTTCTCTGCAGTTGCAAGCAAAGATGATAGTTAAAAGTATTTTGAGTTGCTTATAACAAAATTTAAGATCGAAACTCGAATGAAAATTGCAGTAGAAATATTCTGCGAAGTGTGAGCTACAAAAAATCAGGGTGGAGTTGAGTTGTCAGGCCGGGTTACCTGAGAAACTTCATAACCAAGCAACGTGATCTGACCTAACTAAGGAGATCATATTCCGCACTTGTATTTAACTTTCAAAGTTTATTAATGATTCCTCAGTGGAGGTGACTCTAATATAACTTTCTCAGTAACATCTAGAGGCGTTAACATTACTTTCAGATTCAACAATACTTATTTCTCACGCATATTTGCTTGAAGATATCCAGACCCAAAAATCTTACACATATAGTTCTCATTTCTACAACGCAAAGTTGACTCCGAACTGTGCCGCAAGTATCCTGAGCGCAGCGTACTGTGTATCACCAAATAGGAGCATTCACACTCATCCCTGTTGCGACTGGTATCCACCATTCGCGTAGCTGATCCACCATCATAAATTGAAAGCTGTCAATTTAAACTTGACTTTGAAACAAGTCACGGTGGTCCGTCGATCAGGACGAACCTAGTCACTTCGAGTTTGGATTTAAGCTCTCTAAAACTTTCAAATTCCTAAAATTTTTGATACAACACTTTATCTTGATTCAATGAATTATCGAATTTCAAAAAAAAATTCTAGCGAACAAAAGAAACATCTGAGTCATGATTATCCAGAACTATCCAGTTGTAGCCAATTTTAGGGTCCTACATCCGGTAGGAACAGACAAAACTGCAAAAATCTCACTTTCTTTGATGAGTTTCGAAAAGTCATAGAAGACTGATAAAAACTTTTAATTGCATTGAGCAAGGCTGTGAGCCCAAAAGACAAAAATTGACAGCTTTTGCAAAAGAGTACTAAGCTGTCATAATCCTATACTTGCAACACCATTCCTACGATGCAAAGTTGGCAACGAAACTAAGCACAGTACCGAGCTTATGCAGATTGTACTGTTATATGATAAGCCACTGCTTCAATTTCGCAATTTCATTAATCATAATACAAGGTTTCAGATTAATATGGATTTGAAAATATGGTTTTTGCGATGATGACACGATGGCCCTAATGGAATTTTGGAATTGAAAATTCCTTCAAGTGCAAACAAAATTCGTGGCATATTTCCGAATGAATTCGGGTAGTTCCAGATTGTTTAAGAGGAGTTCAAATAACAAGCATTCGGTATAAATATCTTGAACATAGCATGTTAAACGTCGCGTTAATACATACTGTAATCAAGTTCAGAGCACGAGACATGTGATGAAGACATATTCGTCCTGCACATGAAAGTTCCAATCAAAATAAATTCACAATCATCGAATGAGAGAAACTCTTTCATTCAAAGAGTTCTAAACAAAACGTGAGGCAGGTGGTCTTGAGGTACAACGAATATTTATGGTTTGACCAAAAGTCTGCAGGAACATAGGATATTTTCGGAATAATTAAGGGCATATTCGTTGCTACTTTTTGGTACGATTCGTCCTTGTTTCAGTAAAACTACTTTTCGCAGGAACATTTCCTGGATCCAATTTTCCATAATACGCTCATCTGGTTCAGCTTGTAATACAGATGCAATTTATTTGTACTTTTAAAGGAAAAGCCCAAATTTGACCGTCCACTAATAAATGGATTCCTATCGGCTCTTTTGAGTGAGGGAATTATTCTTCTATTCGAACGATTTAAAAAGCTATAGAGCTGCACTGGGAGGTTTTTTTCTGAGTTCGTGTATGTGATCGCTTTTTCGATAGCAATTGCAAATAGAGCTCGCAAAAAAAGAGTATGTTGTTTAGAATACAGTTCAGAAAAGACAAGTTTTTGTTCTCGAAATGTCTAGAATGTACTCAAAATTATAGATATGTTACATAAATATATTTACCAATAGAATTTAGCAAAACTGCTAATATGAACAGCGATGTATGAGGGATAAACATTCTTTTGAAAGAGAATAAACTGGATATTACTTGTATATATGATTTGGTTGAAAAAATGATAAGGCTATATTTTGGTGCTACATTACAAAATTAATATAAATCATAGTCGTTATCTCATGGATCGTGAGCATTAAACTTTATCATGAGATATTTGTATTTCACAAGTCAATTCCAAAGAGAAAATTGTATTGTTATGAGATTCATTGGAACTGATCTCGCGAGTTTATTTTTTTTGCGTTTGAGGTAAAGTTGGTTTTGCGTACAAAATGAAAATACAAGGGAGGTTTTAGCCCCCTGTGCTTTATACGCACACGTACCACATGAAATCATTTTATGAAGGCACGGTAATATATTCTTTTTGTATTCCATTTCATTTGGAGGAGAGTATCTTTAATGAGTTGATTTAAAATAAAACAGTAAAGGCCACAACTTACAGATTACTGGAGAAATCGTATAAAAAAGTAACATTTATTACAGCTGAAAAACATATTAAATTCTTTAAAAAACAATTTAGAACACCACGTGAAATCCCAGTGCAAAAACCCTTGATGCTCATTTTGCGTTGAGCATCCCCACAAAGATTAAAACTGCTCTAACGCACTTGTTCTTTGTATCTTTAAAGTTCTTTGAGTTCTGTAACTATTGAGGAGCCGTTGCTCTTGGTAGATCATAACCCATCTTAAACTGCAGATCTTCTTTACTCCTGAGTAAGTAGTAAGGTGTGCAAAGGGAACGACAGAAGGTTATGCAGACTCTCCGAAAACCCCTCAACTTATTCGAACTTCCCGAAATTCACATCTTTCGAAGAAGCATCTCTTTCGTTCCGAGGTATTT
Source organism: Neuroterus valhalla (assembly GCA_011762715.2). Taxonomy (NCBI): domain Eukaryota; kingdom Metazoa; phylum Arthropoda; class Insecta; order Hymenoptera; family Cynipidae; genus Neuroterus; species Neuroterus valhalla. The sequence continues at coordinate 5,654 of WSXT02016666.1, forward strand.
TTTCAAGTACACTCAGGCTATTAAAAAAACACGGCGAACTCAATATAATCCCAACCCTTATCTCATGTCTATCCAAACTAACAGCTCTCTGCTTGGAGATGTGAATCCTAATCCTCCTGCTCCGAACCATCAACTCCTTCTCATCAAAACACAGTGCGTAATCTATAAGAACAAAGAATTCAAAAATTAACAGCAATGACGTCATTCATAAAACAGACCCCTTATAGAGAACCATCCACAACTATGATACCGTCTCATTGAGTCAAACCAGGCCTAAGGATAAAGAATAGTTTCCAGAAAGGCATTTGATATATTCCTCATATTTCCTCATACTGCAAATCAGATAAAATACTGATCGTTTATGTTCATAGAAACACCAGAAACTTTGAAGTATCATTTAACCAGCATACCATACTAAGAATTGTGTGCTGCCGTTCTTCTTGAAAGTTTGATGGCTCATCTTGAATCTGTCCTTGGACTACCTTCATCGGTCATCTGTCATCTTGGGTCTTTTTTTGCTAATACTTTTGATTAAATCAGGAGTCATCCGTTACGCTAGGAGACATGCATCGTTAACAGCGGGGCCACAAAAACAATCTACGGTCCCTGAAGCTAACTGGCATTACATGCTTGAGTTTGATAACTCAGCCAAATGCGCATCCTGTTTTCAGCCACCATTTTGTCTGGAAACGCATTATCGTCGGTATGAGGGTCCAAAATGCTTGTCAAAGCCTTTGGCTTGCTAGCCTCCGACTACAAAAATGAAAGACCTAACACTCCGTTAGGTCACACCTACTACTTTAGAACAGGCAATACTACGCTTGATCGGATACGTGCGAAGACGGCACTATCATGATGAGACCAAAATATCATCCAAATAACTTCCAGTTGCTCGTGGAAGAGCACAGATACATCTGTTGCCGCGAAGAATGTGTTAACATGGTGTGGTACTTGCATTCATTATCTTGCAACTACTTGCACGCTGATGATGAGTCACTTGCCTACACATAAAGTTACTTGACCTGCCAGATGATCTGCTGTCAGCGGGTTCGACTATGATGGACCGATCTGGATACGCACTGCAAGAGGAAGAGATTACAAGTTTTACAAAGGCCACATCGTTGTATTTGTTTGCTTTGCTACTAGCTGTCCAGTTGGAAGCTGTCATCAGCTATGATTCTGATGGATTCATAGCAGCATACAAAAAGTTTACTGCACGACAAAGAATAACTTCCATGCTTCAAAGCGACCGCAGCCAGAACTTGGCCGGAGCTGATAGTCAAGTTCGTGAGCCCTTTTAACAGGCATCCGTCGAAGTCAAAATTTTCATTCGATATTTGTTTGAGCACTGTAACAAGTGGAAGTTCAATCTAACGGCTGCGCCACACTCCAGAGGGTTGTGAGAAGCAGCAGTTTGCTCTGTAAAACATCACAATACGACGAGTGTAAGGGAATTTTACATCAAAGTACGCTGAAATCCCGATTTTTCCAACGTGAGTCGAAGCCTGTTTCAACTCTCGACTCCTTTGAGCAGACTCGTTGGTCCGATGAATTTCTCCAAAAACTTTACACTGAGCGAAAACAGTAGAGACCCAAGTCATCTGCTTGACGCCCCATATCAGGGCATGCGGCAAATTCTGTTAATCTTATCCGTGGCAGCTTTCTGGAGGCGGGAAGAATATTCCGTCTAGAAATGTACATTTTATTTGATCGTGTTTGCAGTTCTAGCTCTTGCCCTGCTGTTCTGACTGTGTTTACATGCCGAGTAGAGACAGCGTGTATGAAAGTATTTTTTATTGTGATGAAGATGGTAGGGTCGTTTGCATATTGTGGAGCAAAAGGGCATCGAGGAGAAAATCAATTTTTTTATCTGTAAGTCTTGTCTGATTAGCCCGTTTTAACCTATAAGCCTCAATCATGAATGCAGCTATCTTCCGTATTTCAATAAAATTGTGAAATTTGTCATCATCGTTCTTATTTCTATTTCTATTACTGTTATAAACAAGTTCTTCTTTCTTGTGTAAAACAGATCAGTGGCAGGGTCACTATTGAAAAGGTGAGTCTTAGAAGGAACTAAACGTATCCCTCTCTGTCTTCTACATGTATGAAGACAAAGGCCGCGATATGTTTGCCCTCGTCCATAAATGACCTCTCTGACAGAGTGAAGTCAGATTGGAATCTTTGTAATTTGTAGGCCAATGTACTATTATTGCATCTCGGAATGAGTATCATAAGTGTCAACCATTATGATGCGCAAATATGTTTGCCATTCAAGGAACTGATTTACTTCTTGAGCCATAAGCATAGTGTGATAAACAGATACTGGAACATTAGCGGTTGCACACGAATAAAATAATCACAGATGATTCAGCAAGCAACACAAAGCATGCATTTTAGTGGCTAGTTTGTCGTGAGGGCTAAGGTATCAGCTCTGTGCCTACTCCGTCTGGTCGAGGGTTCGATTCCTGCCTCGCACTCTGGAAGAGCCTCGGCGTTTCGACGCGGTGAATGCTTGTCTAGCAAGGGAGTGTTCATCTCCATAGAGTCTTGATGTAGGGACTCGTAGAGGAAAAGATCACTTCAAGTACTTGGAGCTGTTGTTCTTGGTGATTCAGAACGCACCTTGAGCTGTAGGTCCCTCCTTATACTAAGGAAGAGGTAAGGTGTGTAAAGGAATACTAGAGAGGAATGCAGAAAATGTAAACCTTCGGGGTACACATTGAATCATCCACTCCACAAAGCATGCATTGAGTGCACAACAAAATGATGTAGACAAAAGTTTCACATAAAACAATGCCTATGAATTTGGAGGAAAGTATTGTCTGCGGAGACTTCTCGTGTAGAATTAAGGTGTATTGAAATAATTCGATACTCGAACACTGTAATTCGAGTTCTTTATTATGAGATTTTATTGCAACGGTTCTGATCAAGTGAGAATACGAAGAATCATTATTTTTTAGAAGAGTTTTGAGACAAAGAGAAAGAAAGCTATAAACCATACAGGGTCCACTCTTGAAACGAAATTGAGTTACCTTTATTGGGGAGGTTCCAACAGATTTAAAAAGAAGCGATTTTGGGGTTTCAACGGCAAAGCATAGGTGCATATGTAGAGAATATGAGTGCAAAAGGACCTTCTAGTTTGAACCATATTTTCTGAAATACAGCGTTTGGTAGTTTGCCGTGTCTGCGCACTCCTTTTCACCTCCTCGCATTCTTCCAACCATTGTTGTACCTTTGCATATCCCTTTCCACGATAAAGCATCAATTAGAAGAATGCGAGGAGTGTCGTGAGCATAGATGTAGCATTGCATGAGAGAGGACATAAAGGCAAGGGGTAATAAAAGGAATGGAGAAAGAAAGATGCGTGAGGAAGGGAAGAAGTAGAAATAAGTTTCTTGTAAATGATGTCAATAGTAGATAACATATAATAGATGAGGCTGGCGGAATGTAGTGAGAGGTGTGCAAGGCTACGCGAGGGAGGGAAGGCAATAAGAGCGAGCGGGCGTTCATAGTATTACGGTATGGATGGATAACATTTTATAAAGTGTGGACGGATGTCGAGGTTAAGTATTTATTGTATAAATTTCCGTAAAACATGGTAGTGTAAGTAAGTCAATTTTTCAGGGCCCACAGGCCAAAGAAGAAACGTTTATCTAACTATCTCCTACGTTTATTTGAATTTTTCTCAAACTCTTTGAAATCCTTCTGAATAAGCAGAAAAACACTTAATTAACCGTACACTTCCAGAGAAAACTTGGGAACTAATAAGCCTTGGGTTCTGAGTTGAACGATCTTCAAACGATGAGTTTTCGAACCATTCTAATAGTGATTTCCGAATCGGGTGTAGGGCTGCGTGATCGTGGGGGTTCGGGCGGCTAAAGGCGCACAGAAAGAGGCTTATATGCTTCTGGTATTCGTAGAATATGATGATAATCTTGCAACGTAAGGAAAATTTGCCGCTCGTCACTATCATACACATCATAAATATGCTGACTGATGTACATTCCAATTATGAAAAACTGATTCATTTCTACATCACGGAAATCTTCGCTAGTTATTTTTCTAAGATGACCATTTATATCTCGGAGAAAAACAGCTCCATGATGATCGATTGATTTGGGTATGACTTCTCCATGGATGCCCAGTGGCGTTGTTCCTACCAGAAAAATATTTGTGTAGAAATATTTTGCGTGGTCTAATATAGTGTCAGCCTCGGCACTCAAACTAAGCGTGAGCATGTCATGGGAAGCCAAACCACACGCAGGGCTTGTCTCCTGATCATTTTTTAGTTTCTGTGTCCCATATTGAAATGAAATATTGAACTTTCTAATAAAATCATCTACAGATTTTCTGATGCTTTCTCCTTAATATGTCAAAGGGTTAACCATGACGCAAAATATTATGAGCATTTCAACCTCTTTTCAGCCTGCGAAAGTGCATCCAAAATCTGTAGGATGTTTGAGTAGTTTAAATTCAGAATGAACTTTGAACAGAGATAAGATCGTATATTGTCATGTTTACCAATCAAATTAAGGAAAATCGTTGCGGCACAGATCAGACTACTGATGACGGGCATGTTTTATCGGTGGACAATGTATCTCCGGGCTTTGTACCAGTATATTGAACGAATAACAGGATCTTCCCATGTTTCAAGTCATAGCTATCTCGTTTATTAAATAGATTCATACATTCTAGACATTTTTATTTCGAAGTGGGGTTTTCAGCCTTGTAATACACCTTATTACAAGAATATTTTAATCTTTAATTTTAGTCATTATTATAGCGATGCTTCTGAAAATGTAATGGAATAAGTATTCATGAACGTATAGTAAATATAATAGACATATCAAGGACTATCGATTATGAGAGAATGAAACTCCCCTGTGGTGTTGCTTTATCTCTACAACCTGTCTAAAATAAAAAGATAAGAAAACAAACAGTTTATTGTCAGTTTATTCTTATTTGTATAGCTTTGCGTGAATTTCCATTCCGCGATTTCGTAAATATTTATTATGCTTGCTTATCTTCTTTGTAGAGGTCGTACATGCGTTAGTGAAGGAGTTTGATCTTTTCACCAGAAAAACATCGTTTATTATACCTTGCACGGGGATCATTATGTATGAATATATACAAGAGTTTACTCTAATAATGAGAAATTGTACTGAAATTCAAAGAAACATCCATTACATACAAATATAAACAAGCGTGACAGGAAGGTGCTAGCTTGTCCGTAGTATAGCTCTAATGGCGTTCTCCTCGACCACTCCTAGATTCTGGGTCCAAAAAACTAGACGAGACTGCGCAAAAACTCAAATCGCTTGTGCAAGAGAATGAACCTGATAATTTTCCAAATAAATAAATCGCCTAATACACAACTATTATTAGCCCCGAATATGTGAGGCTCATTTCATTTTAATGGAGCATCATGAAAGCATTATGTACAACTGATTATTATTCTCTGCTAATGTTTGTTTGTAATTTTACCAATTTTTCTGAGTTTCGTTTTATTTCAACACTTTCTAATTATTATTCAATAATGTACTTAAATGAACTATGAAATTTGAACGCGCTGTTCCAAAACATTTCGATTTCCAAGACGCTCATACAATATAGTTCGGTTCTAGAAACTCATTCTGCGATATTGAATTCCTTACTATCTATGACAAGCTCTTTCTTATTGACCACACAAGAATGTTGAAGAATAGTTTAAATTTCTTGTCAATACAATTCGTCACCATAATTTCACAATTCTGTTCATGCTAAGTTGAAACCACATAGCCTTTGACAGTTTGTAAAGGGGTTTTTACCGCTTGTTAGAAGATCCATGCGCACTGAAACAATTCTAATTCAAAACAAAGTATAAGCGGAGTACACATAATGCAAAAAAAAAATACAGCTCGAATGACAAGCATTTCCCGGAGTGCTCTTTATATCTAAAACGTATTTATTTAGTAGCGATAAACTGTTTTATTTACTCATGGGCTGGTGAGTAAATGAGCTGGTCATAACTAGGCAAACATGTTCTTCTCGACTACAGAGGAAGCAATATGAAAGACTACCACAACAGTTAGTGGAACAGAATAAATTTATTTCACGTCGAAACTGTACCTTGTTGAAGAAACTCTCAAAAAAGCCTCACATAAAAATAACGCGAGAATTCCAAGATGGGAATCCTCGTGTTTCTTCCAGAAAAGGATAACATAATAATGTATAATAATACAGGTCAGTAAATCAAACGTATCTTTCCTGTCTTCTACGCGTATGAAGACAAAGGCAGATATATTTTTGCTTTTGTCTATGACTTATCTCTTTGATAGAATGACGTAAAATATGAATTAATATTATTTTTTCTCGGGGAATCGGGATAGTCGTTTGTTGGCATGCAGGGGCTCGACCTGTCATGTAAGCTCACCCCTAATGCATCCCGTCGAGTCGTCACTATGCTTGCTACGCTTGTTACGCTCGCCACGCTCGCGCGTCGATTCCATTCTTGCAGTAGGAAAGGATGACCCAATTCAAAATGATGGACCTTTTCCGACCCCCCAAATTGTTTTTCGTACAGAGAGAGAGAGGGGGAGGGAGAGGGGAGGGGGTGATGGAGAGGGAGAGGGAGAGGAAGAGGAAGGAAGAGGGGAGAGGGAGAGGGAGATGCAGAGGGGAGAGGGAGAGGGAGATGCAGAGGGGAAGGAGAGGGAGAGTGAGAGGGATTCTAATGAGACCCACTTCGGTTTAAAGGGTGTTTATTCCAGCAATATGGATCAGTTTTTCTAATAGGAACCCGCAGCGCCAAAGTGCATCTGGAAAAGAAGGTAATAATTTTTAGTACTACTATTGCTACAGGATCTAAATCGGAAATCAGGAGAGCTGGAAATCATTTCTCTGACGCGTACATGAAAGAACAAATGGTTAAACACGAACTGAACGTGAAATGTTTTCGAGACAATTTCGCTAAATCTCCGTGAAATTTCAAATACTTCTAAATATTTTGGTAGATTCAAGAAGAATTTCTTCTGTCAGGTTAAGATCAATACTACATTCGTCAAACTTATCACTGCGGGACAAGAGGTTACATAATAACTACAGCATGAGCCCTGGATTCGGAACAGGTTCAGGTCTGACCCCTGGGCAGCCCTAAATTTTTTCCTAGGTCATTTGAGCTAAGTCTGAAGAAAAGACCTGGTTTTTGCGGAAATTTTGCTATGATACTTTAATAGGCCTGGAAGAGGACTGTTTGAAACTTAAACACATCAGAATAGCGATTATCATCAGGAAAAGAAACAATTTGTAAGGAAGGAATGGAATTTTTCCCAGTTATTTCCAATCCTGAAAATTCGATCTGCTTACTTTTTGGTATCAAAATTTTGGCTCATCGATGGATGCTTAAAACTTTGTATCCCTAATAAGTTGGAACAAAGAGCAAAGATGGAAGATTCAGGTCACTTAATTATGCTCTGTAGTCAAATCATAAGGAATATATTTTTCAGAGAGCCAAGCTAGATTCTTATCTGATTCACAAGATAAAAGAATTGTTACACATGATTACTATGTACTTAAGATCAAATCCATATCGGTTACGAGGAAGCGTCAGTGCGAGCGAGTCGTCATTATGATAAAATGAATGCGTGTTTTTTGCACATCTTAGTACAACTCATATGAATTTTGCCTGACTGTATAATAAAGCTCCAGAATCATGATTAGTTAGACTTCAAACCAGATCCTCCATCAACATATAATTCAGTTTTATTTCTTCTCTCGAAAAATGAGCATCGTTAATATTCTGGTCACCTTGACAATCATCCTTATTTTTCTCGGTCAGTATGATTACATAGTGTAACATAATTCTTCTACTCCCCTATCCATTCTCAATCTCACTGCCCCATTTTCTTATCTTCCTCATTTATCTTCCTTCAGATAATCTGGATCCCCCTCCCTCTTTCACGTTTCATCTCTCTTTATATCTCCCTTGATAATCACTTTCTCTCAATTTTTCTCTGAATTCCTCGAAAATTATCTTCTCTTCATCCATCTTCTTCGAATTCACTATTCTCTCGCTCTCTTTTTTTCTCTTTTTCCGCAGTTTCGGCCACATCATCTCAATGTTGCTTATTTCTTTTAATAATAAGGCAGAATAAAGGAACCTGTTTTGTTCTCATTCTTTGGTCATATGAGGAATACACTTCATTACCCTCCACTCTTCGAGAAATGCTCATTCCGCGCTTCCAACGCCCCTCTTTTCCCGAGCGACTCATCCGCGATTTCACTGTATCGCATCGTGATCCACGAAGAACACGAATATGATGGATAAGCGCAGTTTTATAAATAACTGGGATCAACAAGCCGACAATCCACGAATAAATTTGTAAACTATTGAGAGTTTCAAAGACGCCGTCCTCTACTACGCACTTAGCCTCGTCGCGGCGTCTAACACTAACTTACTGGAGCGGGAGCAAGTTTCCTTTATTTCATTTCTCCACGTCTCGTTCATTGATGGATATGATCTCTCGTCTATCAGAATGTTTCTATTTTTTTTTTGCTTCGAGATATTCATCACGTAGCATAAATCAAGCTTTTTGTGCCTTAACGATAAGTCTCTTGTCTCTTGAAGAGTGAGCTAGACGAGGATCGCATGCTACTCTTTTATAGTAAATATATATATATATATATATATATATATATATATATACTAACT
>WSXT02016677.1:0-14342 GCA_011762715.2 Neuroterus valhalla
ATTTTACAACAACAATTTCTATGAAAAATTACATGAAGATTATAATTTGCTAATGAAATGTATAAAAATTATTAATATTCTTCTTATTTATTACCGTATGTGTACTATTTATGGTTATTATAATCCAAACAATATTTCTAACCCAAATTTTTCGTGCATTCGAATTTGCCGCCGATTGTCGCTGTAGAAATAGTCGAGAAAGGGGCGGCGGAATCTTTCTTTACGTTACTGCTCAAGTAGGTCTCGATACACACATACATTCATTCGGTATAGTCGGCACCGATCGTGCTTCGGGGAAACACGCTTCCGCCGAAGCCTTCGGTAGGCAAGGGAAGGAGGGACCTATACCGCGCGATTTTTCTCCGGAATCCCCTTAATGTGTATCTAATACGTATGCATTACGTTTTCAATACGTATCTAATACGTATCTAATATGTATCTAATACGTATTTAATACGTATTTCATGCGTATATAAAACGCATCTAATACGTATGTTAAGTATACATACGTATTAGAAATTTATACATATATTACGTATGTTACTGCTCAAACAAGTCATAAATTAAATGACTCATAGAAACTTAACTTTTATATGTTAAAATATACTATTAGAATTTGTAATAGATATTGAAATACAACTGTGTTGCAGAAACTTTTGAGTTTAGTAGTCAATTAATTATTAAAATTATTATTATTATTCAAGATGAATTCATATAGAAAATAAAGTTTTTTAGACTAAAGTATACTATTAAAATTTTTGTCATCAGATGTATATTTGTTCTTGATAGTAAAGGTTTTGTATTGGAAATATCAATCATGCTTCGTGAATTAAAAGTTATCAATACTTCAAAAATTTCTGAAATATATGTAAAATTTCAAACAATACACTAAAATTCTTAGCATCACTTGCATAACATCATTGACATATCAATCATCCCATTTGATTATTATCCATTATAAATACCCAAGATGTTTGGAATCTTCTGAAATCTATTTAAATAAATCTTGGAAATCGTTAAGAATCTCATAAAATACCGGTAACATTAAAAAAATATACGAAGTCGTACAAAATCCATTTTCTTAGCCCTAATAAAGTTGTTGGCTTGAAGGTGTTGAGTTTTAATTCAGTTTACGCGGTGTCTCACAATTCTCCACCATTTTCCGAAATCCCGAAAAGTCACTTTTTTTTAGAAGTCATGTGAATCTCCAGAAAAAAATTATTTCATGAATCGGTATGAGCCAGAAATTCTGTTTTTACATAAAGTAAACGTCAAGGTTCTCAGTATTTGCAAAAAATAAATTTGGCAGAGATATTGTGCAAAAATGATGTGTGTCTCAGAATTCCCCACTTTCACCTACATCCAAAAGAATCTATCGAGTTTAAGAAGAATTGAGGAAAATAAGAAGAATTCGTGATTTTTCCTGAAATTCAGAGGATTGGGAGGAGTTATTGAAATTCGAGAAATTCCAGAATATTTGGAGAAATGGAGAGGATTTGAAGAATTTGGAAGGTTTTGAAGAAGTTAGACGAATTGCTCATATTAAATATATATTTTTCATGATGTTCCAACCAGTGAATATTCACTTCTAAACCAGTCTGATTAGAACATTGAGATAATCGTCATTTTGGTTTTCCATATGTCGCATGAATTGAATCTGGCAACGTGGCACTAAATGAATACAAGTTTTCTATTATAAATTTCATGCTGCTGTAGCGCCACGGGTCAATTATCAAATTTTAGGAATATGTTACATTCCTCATAAAATAAAAAATATAATATGTTAGGAATACTCACTTGCAATATTAGTCAATACCACGCAGACAAAGAATAGAATGACGACCTTCATTTATTTTTCGATACGAGCAGGGATAACAAGAGATAACTCAAGACCAATTTTCGAACAATCTTTTAAAAGGGATCTGGTTTTGCAGATTATTCAGCATTAACTGGAGAAGCGAAGATGCTAGATTTAAATATTCTTCATATCTGCTAGATTTATTACTCATCAAACTTTTTGCAAGGTAATAAAATCTTTGTTTCGCGAGGAAGAAAATTAAACGTTTGACTCGTGCATTCTCACAGAGCATACGAAAATTCTGTATAGCCGAACGCCTATCACACAGGAAGGAGATTTTTGTATTCATACAGCGGAAACACAAACTTAGAATCTCATTCGACTTAGATCATCATGGATAGACCACTCATTTCTACTAGAATAGAGGGAACTATGCTCACATTACTAAATTTCAGGTTGACACTGCATTGCATGTCGAGATAGAACACTTGCGCCGCCGCTGCTGCTTGTGACACTTTTGCGCGCCATTTAGTATTCATGACGTGTGACCAAAATTGGAGGCTCGGGACATTTTTTAACGAAAAAAAATGCATTTCCTATAACTGTGCATCGTCTGGAGGATTTAAGGAGAAGAAACTGTCTAGAAATTTTTTCAAGAACAAATTTACATCTCCATGAGTTTTGAGGAATATTCAAAAGAAGAAAAGTATATTGACCAATTAACTGATCACGTAAACAGTAGCAATCATTGTATATTGAATTCGAGATTGAATGAAGGACGAAAATGCCAACAAAATTGTTTAATTCTCATGCGAGAAAGACCAAGTTTCACATAACCAAGCTCTCGTACTATTCCTAGTTTCATTGTCCTCTAGGCGGCGAGAAGGTACCCTTCGACTTGTCACAGAAATAACGTAGGACACACATCCTTTCCATTCCTACGCCTTATGGAGAGCGATGAGGTTATAGGAATAATGTAGGTCACATACTATACTAATTTCCAATATCTCATGGGGACTATAATAAGTTATTTCGTATGGTGCATTAGTATTTTCCTTTTCGTGTAAATTTCCTTTGACCTGATTGATTGTTAGTTTGAAACAAAATTTCTATGATTCTTATGATCTTTTGAAGACCTGAATGATAAATTCCAAATAAGTCCTCTATAAATGAATCTTTAAAGTTTGCGACCAGCTAACTTGTGAAAATAGACAAGTTTGGGGCGTTCGCGACGACTAGTGGTTTTGTTTAGTTTTGTTTAGTGAACGTAGTAAAATTCATAATGAAAACATGATTTTCGGGATGACTGAGCTAAATGTCAAAAAAATCCTACTCGTCCTGAAATCCGGGACAAGAAAGCGCAGCCCTGTTCAAATTATTAAGTCCTCTGAGATTTTTTGAAACATGCTACGTTTTTCGGAAATGCTACAAATCACTAAGATATGGTCATATACACAGGTATAAACAGGTCCTCATTGAAACTTTGAATGAACCAGAAAGTTTATATAGCTTTTGAAATTCTTCAAAGCTCCATGAAAACATTTATAAATCCGTCCGAGTCTTTTGAACCAAAGGAATGCCATAAACACTAAAAATTATCTCGAAAATACTTTGCAGATTAGCTGCTATTAGTTCGATTTATTATATAATATCTAAGTTTAGATGTCTAAGTTGAGAATCTAACTCAGGGAAATTCAATGTAACGTTTTATTTTACATAAATATCTTGGATTCTTCCTTCGTTTATATGTTGCATATTGCATGTGAAAATTTTATTTATGACATCTGTGAAGAACTAGAAGAACTGGATCTGGAAGAATTCAAAGTATTTTGGGAGGTCTCAAGGTTAATAGGACAAAAATATTTATATGTATAAATCCATACATATACTATTTGGTTTGGTCCAGTTCCTTTGGAATCAAAGCGGTGGGCCTATGACAAAGCCACCGAACGCATTCTTAGGTCGTGAATAGAGGGAACCCTGTGCCGAGAGTTTCTGAAGGATACGATTGCGTAAATGAGCAGTCGCGGACAATTGTTCGGGGATAATCTTGGAGCACCACCAAGCTAAGTCGTGGATATTCGTGCTGAAGGCTGAATGACACCTGGATTTGTTGTCCTTACTGAGTCGAGACATAGAACAGCGTCTTAGTTTATGTTCACGAGAGTCGAGTCGGCGTTTACTCGTCCCAAGTCGAGGCCCGTCTCAAGTCGAAGCTGGTCTTGGCCCCATAAAGTGGATTGATGTGAAGGATTAAAATTGATGAGTAAAAAAATTCCCAATTTTTGAAATTAGTCATTTTTAAGTTGAAATTTCAGAATCCGTGTATCTTCACGAGTATAGCAGTAATAAAATTTCTTCAGAAAGATGGAAATTTTCATTTTTATGAGGATATACTCAACGGTAAGCAGCACGCCAAAACGGACAAAAATTTCGACATCTTTGACAAAAAACTATAATGCAAATGAAAGTCCTTATATGAATTGATTTAATATATATTTATATATATATATATTGCATGAAAATATACAAAATTGTTTAACCATAAATAGGAATTTGCTCTCATAACAACAAGGATGACCCCTTTCGTCAGGGCAGGTATACCTGCCCTGGTCTGCAGGCAACCATTTTATTGCCTGAAGCCATACAAAATGGACTAAAGACTTGGAAACTCGACTTCAAGTCGAAGAAATTATTCTTCAAATTGTAGAAATTCGTCTCAAGACGAAAATATATGTCTTCAAGTTGTAGAAACTCGTCTCACAACGTGAAATAAAGTCTGGCTCCGTCTCAAAACTGAGACGTATAATTTTTTCTTCACTTCGTCTCTACTACGAATCGATTTGGGGTAATTCAAGTTGGAACCAAGTCGAAGCATTCTTCTTCGGGATTGTCCCCTATCGCAGAGTTCACATGGCGCGTCTGAGCACTCCGTGGCGTTAGAAACACGCAGAGCTTTCGCACCTTTCACAGCTAGTGTTACGAAACCGTGGCGTCAACCCTTTACAAGTAAGAGATTTACGTGAAACCCTTACTTAACTTCTGCAAGAACAAGCCACAGGCGAAAATCAGAAATCGACATCAAGACCAACTGCTGGAACAAGACACATTCCAAAAGACGTTGTCGATTCCAGAACAAGGAGGAACATTTGCATCTAGGTTCCTCCTAAGCCTCAAGATCTGGCTTTAATGGATGGAACTAATCGTGATGATCTCACAGAGAAGTCTGACCTCTGGAGCATTACTAGTTAAGTCAACGATGCAGTAAAACCTTCGACTGATTCAAACCGGAGGTCCAAACCAGTGATTGATGAAAAGACTAGAAACGCGCTTGGATCAATTGAACAAGAAGATTGGCTAGGCAAGAAAGAACGAGTCCCGTATGCAGTGCGAGATTGACAACGTAAAATACGGTTATACGGTAGATACGGCTAGGGTCCGAGAGTTCGCTCGTAAAATGAGGACCCATCGCGCGTCTCTAGCGATTCTCCTGTTTTGGTAAAAAACCCACCGAAGTCCCAAGAAGTCGGGGAATTTTGGAGATTGCATTGAGATCTTGAGGCAGAAGAATTCACTTCTACACATCAATATCCGGACCGCATCTTAACTAATATTTGAAGTCAGAGATCCCTATTCCTCAGTGGCTGGTATTAGGACGAACGGTTCGCCTACCGAAGAAATACGACTTGTCCAATCCAAAGTAAAGCAGGCCAATGATTTGTCTAAACACGTTGTATACGATCCCTACATCTATCCTAAATGACAGGATTCCCGGATGATTGGACTTGAATAGAGTGAGATTTACGAACAACAAGGATCGGAGAGAGGGGCAGCAGGCTGCCAGGAAAACCCTGGAATCGACAAAAGTATCTGCAGAGACGCTGCAAACTATCAACTCAATCTGTTGATGGCCTTGGTTGATTGACAGAAAGCTTTCGATTCAATTTCTTATAAACTTATCCATCTATTGATAAAAATATAGGATTATCCACATATAGTAGGATGCATAGAGAGAATACTGTCTCCTTGGAAAACCGGATGTACTATTACTTCTGAAAAACATCGTGTAACAACTAGCAGCACCACTTCCAGGGAAGCTTCTTCCAGGGTGATACGATGAGCCTCCTTCTCTTTTGCGCAAGACTATTGTCACTGTCCCTGCACTACACAATTCTCATAGGTTCTTCTGCGGCGAAACTAAGGATCGTGAGCATAAGGTTACATATATATTCTATATAGATGACTTGAAGATCTATACTTCGGGAAAAGAGCAGTTGAACGATGCTTTCAGAATCGTCGAGGAGTACACACGAGAAATCAGTCTGAACTCCAGATTGGATGAGTGTGCCCAGATTAATCTGAAATATGGGAGAAATGCAGGTTTAGTCAGGGACCTTCAGCTTGTGTACAGAAGTACCATGGGTTATTTTACCGCGGTTTTACTGGGAGCTTGTGCCCTTTTCCTTACATTTGATAGCTCAATACAGTGGGTATTCGTGAATGAAAGCAAAATGGCGAGATAAACATAAATGACAGGTTTTACCGGATTACTTATGACAAAAATGCAGTTCGAAACGCAGTTCAATGTTCCGATTGCTCACAATAACAAGAATGAACAAAAAATATATTTTCCAACAAGATGAACTAATGTTCTCATGTACTCAGGTAACTTTCTCAAAGTAAATAAACTTTTTCCAGATCAATTCCGTTGAATCTTATATGTTTCTTAGTCATTTAACTGTAATACTTTAGGCCATAGAATCAGTCATTCTATATATACTATTATACAAAGCTAAAGACCTCTTTCGTAACGGGTAAACGTTGAAAATAATAAACCGAATTTTATGAAACTTCGACACAATATCAAGGATCATACCTGGAGTGACATGAGCGCTACTAACGCCATCAGTGCCAACTTTAAAAAGAATGACCGACTGTAATTGCAGAACCGCGTTATTGCAGAACAAGTGGAGCAAATTTGAGACGTGTCCAGATCGTGTTAACTTTTTTTTAGGTGATTTGAGTAAACTTATATCGTTTCAGAGGTACGGCGTTGATAACTTCTCCTCTCTCATTTTATATGTGGATCAAAACGCTCGCGACGGGTCTGCTATTTTGAATGAGAATGTAAAGTTTGTTCGTTTGTTTATTATGCTTTCACGTGTAAACTACTCAACTGAAAAACAGCAATAAAAAAGTAGACTGACTCTGTAGCGGCAAAGCCGCAACCACGGGGCGCAGCTAGTTTTAGATAATTGTTATGAGCACATCTCTTGAGACTCCTATCTTCTTCTGTGGATATCAGCGTTATCCCCATGGTAGATTTTCGGTGAAGAAATCAAAGGGATACTTTAAACTTATAGGTTGATGAATGCTTCATAGCAGAATCAGCTGTTATAACACCTGTCCAGTGTAAGATTTATCGAAAAATATGAGAAAAATAACTAACATTATATTTTTGCTAATATCATTCGAAATAGTAATCAAAACATTTTCCTCTTTTTTTTTTAAAGTAGTGTAGACATAAAATATATCCTATCGATAAGTATGAGTACATCTCTCGGTACTACTTTTCAGTGGAGAATCGATCGTATACTGTAGGGTGAACTGAACAACATGGGACAAAATTTCAACAATTCAAAATAATAACAACAACTTTTCATATGCTGATAAAGTCATTTTTACTGGAACCATATCTACTCGAATCATATTTACATGAATGGAACAGACAGTAACATTCTTATTTGACATAGCTCTACACTTATTACATGAATATTCTGTTTCTGTTTTGTTTCATAAATTTTGTTGCTATAAATTGAGAGACAATAGTGGTTGCTAATGCAGAAGTTGCTAACGCAGAGCTGGTGTATAGTAATCACTGATTGTGAATCATCAGCTCACTTCGAAGGACGAATGATCCGCAGACCTCAAAATGCAATATTGATATTCATTATCTGAAAGTATTTTCCATAACTGGCATCTATTTATTTGCTTCGCCTCTGTATTATTTCTTTTCGATTCTTCACATGGCAAGGACGGTGTAGCTCATGTAATTGCATTCGGAATGCTCCCTTATCAGTAACAACAATTCCAAAACTGCCGCATACAAAGAAAAAGAATTTATGGTCGCTAGACCTGACTCCCTAATCTTGTACTGTAAAGCCATTCCCGTATTCTTTTTCAAGCTACATCGAAGAAAAACTAAAGTTCTTCCTCATTTGCAGATTCATGTAATTTGGTAGATTTTTTTGATAACATTTTTGATAAAAAGAAATTTTGTTTGGCTTGAAAGATTATTCGAATTCTCAGTTTCATTGGGAAAGTGTTTTCAAAGTATTAGATTAGGTATAAGGAAGAGATGTTTTCTCCTCTCTTTCTAAGACAATTTTCCAATTTCGTTATATTTATTTTAAACGGAAAAACTGTTTGCATAGGTAATGAAATAATATTTGACGTCCGCAAATTTTTCATGAGCTGCTGTACTTCCTCTCCGAGGATTGAGAACGCGCCTTCCTGATTTTTCTCAGAAAACCTCTAGTAGGTGTCTATTACTAAGTAGAGTATCGAAGAAAACAAAAATTAGGTGACCTGAAGGTCCCTTTTCAGCAAAGTTCAAAGGACGGTTCCACTTACAGAGCGGCCTATGGCTTGCCGACTCTTTCTCGTATACCTCAATGTTGAGAACATCCTGTTTATGTAGTGCGGCTTTTTTCTTGCTGTTGAGAAGGGAAAGTGAAGTAGGGAAGATGTAAGTGGAGTGAGTAAAAAAGATAGTGACGTGAGATTGAGTGAGGGTGAAAGGAGTTAAAGTAAGAGAGAATGTGAGGAAAGACAGGTTTAACCGAGTGAGATACGAGTTTTTTAGGTTAGAGTCGATTTCCTAAGAATTGGGAGTTCAAAAAGTGTAGTGGGTGGGAGGAAAAGGAGCGTGTTATTTATAAAGATTGCGTTTCTTGCTCAGTAAATGGTGAGGAAATGGATAGTGAGGAAAGCGATCAGAGGAATAAGGTGAGAGTTGGAAACGGGGCTGACGAAGCTAGTAGTGAGAGTAAGGGAGACGAGCTTTTCGAGACGCTACGCAAGAGGAAGAATAACTACGGATTGAGGTACGAGCAGCTCTAAAAGAGGAAAGCCCACAAAGCTGCCACTTCTAATGGCGAGGCATTGCGCTCGCCTAGCGTAGGACCGAGGGAGACGAACAGTTTCCTTGACGACTATGAAGGCAAGTGAGCTCGTCGAGTAGCGAGGAAAAGGGGAGTAGGGAGAGGGGGCTTGCCAGAAGAAAGAAAGAAAAAGGAGGAAGAGAGTGAAGATTCAGAGGAGGGACAAAATAGGAAAAGTTAAGTAAAAAAAAAACGCGGGGAAGAGAGAGAGAAAGAGCGGGGGGGGGGGGGGGGAATGTTATTAAAGAGGAGGAAAGGATTTAGGGGGGGTTGGTCTGAAACTCGGTGCCCGGAGGAAAGAACTTGAGAATAAGGTGAGGGAACTGCGGAAGACATTAGAAGGGGAGAAGCAATCGTGGAGGGGAGAAAAAGAGAGATAAAATCTGTAGAAGAGAGAATGTATGTTTTTGGTGACACTGGGAAGTAAGAAGATGGATACGAAATAATGAAAAAAAAAGAATGTTACAAGGAAGAATAGAGATACTAGTAGGAGGTATGATCTGGCAGTAGAGAAAAAGGAAACATGATCTTTTTTGCATACTCTGCGCTGCATTCTATCTTTCAGAGTCTTAAATAATTAAGTTTACGTAATTTTGGAGAGTGGGACATGGGGGCATGTCCCACTCACCATGGTATCAGCATGGTATCAGGGAGGAGAAAGAGTGTTGTAGTAGAACAGGGAGCAGAAGGAGATGGCAAAACCAAGAACGGAAAGATGATGGAAAGAATTTAAGAAGGGGGATAGGGTAGCCGTAGTATGCGTTTATAGGAGGACAGGAGAAGAGAAGGGATGGAAGTTTATAAGGAGAAAGGGTAAAAGGAAAAGAAGAGGAACTCGTACTGATTGAGGGCTACTATAACGCATGGACTGGGGATCAGAGAAGAGAGGAACAAGATTAGGAGGCGGAGGTTCTCGTGAGGAAATCAAAACTTAGACAATATATTGAGAGGGTAGAATACTCCTGAACTCGACAGAAAAATCAGGATGGTTCATTTGCACTGGAAATTTAAAGGCAGACGAGGATGGTAGAATAAAACTCACATAGAAAGTGGAGACCGTAACATTCTACATTCTAATAGAATAGAGATAGCAGAAGTGAAGTAAAAAGGTAATATGTCAAAACGTGCGGCACTGGGGAAGAGGAAGTTGAAAAGATTCAGTGAAAAAATGGAGAGTGAGAATCTAAAAGGTATATAGGAGGAAGGAATAGACGAGATAATAGAAGGAATGAAGGAGGTCATTGAAAGGATAGAAGAAGCTGTAAGACCAAAAGGGAGAAGGGGCATAGGAACAAAAGGTTGGTGGGACGATGAATGTGAGGAAGGTAGAGAGAAAATAAAGGAGAGTGTAAGAGAATAGAGAAGAAAAAAGATTTGCAAAGAGAAGTAAAATAAGGGAAATGAAAATACAAGGGAATGTTAAACGAGTAAAGACGCAAGAAGTGAAGAAGTGAATGAGGATATAAAAATAAGTGAATTGTCAAAGTTCTTCGAAAAACTGTTAGGGAGGTAGAGAAGAAAGGAAGGTAAGAAAATGAGAGAATGAGGTAATAGACAAAGAAACGGAAGACGTTAACGATATAAGCAGGGTAGAAGTAAACGAGGCAATAGAAGGGCTTGGAAGGAATAAAGCTCTGAAGCATTGTGAAGTAGGGAAGTGTACGAGAAGAGATGCGATGTGGAGAATATGCAAAAAAATATGGAGAGAAGGATGACCTGAAAAATGAGGGGGGGGGGAGGTTAGTGATCCAGCTATTGAAGAAAGGAGAGGTAGCATTCCACACAACTAGGCAGGATTCAGGAAAGGAATGGGAACAATCGATAACATTTACGTGTTAAACTAGAAAATGAATAGGAATTTCAGGCTGCTCAACTTCAGTGATTGGACAGAAACTCAAACTCGTTGAAGGGAAGGGATTAAATATACGAAGGTTATACA
Source organism: Neuroterus valhalla (assembly GCA_011762715.2). Classification (NCBI taxonomy): domain Eukaryota; kingdom Metazoa; phylum Arthropoda; class Insecta; order Hymenoptera; family Cynipidae; genus Neuroterus; species Neuroterus valhalla. The sequence continues at coordinate 10,901 of WSXT02016677.1, forward strand.
AATAGATGTCATGAATTAATATACCAGTCTTATCTGGAAATTTCAACTTCGACATGATTTGTTCGACTTTCGTCATATTGATCGCGATAGTCGTCATTGTGTCTTTCTATTTGTGAAAAAATAGAATCTAGAAACCCGATTCTATTTTCGGAAATCAGATTCGATAATAGTTTTAATGCAAATTCTTTATTGCGAATTTGGAGTTATACAATCGATAGTATAATCATTCCTCATTAACTGAGATTATTCGAATTGCTCAATGGTCCACTGAAAGTAAAGCAGCGATCCGGCCCTACATAAAAAACCACCGATCTGACGGTTGGACCTTGTAAATTGATAGGACTAAGAGTTGCAACAGAAATATCATGTTCTCCTCTTGTTATAGCACAATCGTATCTCACAATATCATTAATATTATCATTATCTTTATAATCATTATTTACATAAAGGTCAAGCGGTGCATAGTATACGATACGGAAAAAATCGAGTATAACAGCAGCGTGTCCATATCTAAGAGACGTGAATGGAATTCTCGGAACACGTCGGAGAGTTCCACGGAAAATGTTGCCAGCACTACGTTGACCCCGTTTTAATTCCCGGAATTCAATTTCGGCACCTCCAAGATTTTCGAAAGCTTGATTATTTTCACCGTTAGATGGTTCAGATGGATGGGCCCATGCATCGTCAACTGTAAGAAATAAGATCATGTATTTCGTGTGCACTACAAAATAATTGGAAGTACAAAAGTACAGATTGGCAAACAGGAATGCAGAATTTGTATTTGCATATTTGGTTATGAACAGGGTTAACAAAATCTTGAAATTCCGGTTGAAAAGGTCATTGTGTGAATTTCTCTCTTTACTTGCAGTCGCATTTCACTTGAAATTGATATTTGATCTAGGTTATACCATAGACTATAGAAGAGGGTTAAACATAAGTCAGTAATTATCCTGCACACTGACAGTGTCGGTCGCGAAGACTGGGTCAAACAGGACCCGACAAAAATACGACGAGCTTGAATATAGTCGTTTGTTCTTCCCACAAGAAAGCTTATGGTTACGATCCCGTGTCTCCCTGTGTTCATAGGATTCTTCAAATTTACAAACAAAAATGGAATAAAAAAAAATCAGTGATGCACTTGCCGACAGTGATGATCTCCAACCCTTTTTCCAGCCCAGCCTCGAAAGACACGTAATAGATACTCTCTGGTGACAGAAGGGATTGGAATTTTCGATTTTTTGAGAAATTCAGAAAGTTGTATTCACCATCTTGTAGGGCTTCCGAAAAGGAATTTTTTTTTTCCTCTGAGTTTCTTTCCAATCTTGGGTTTTTTGGATAAAAATTATCATTTTCTTCAATATTTCTGAATTTTGAAAATACCATTCCTCTGACAATTTTGTTTTTATCGAAAAAAATGATGAGGATGAATTGTTCCACTTTTCACGTGCTACAAGAAATCGTTCTTACAATTTTTGAGTCTTAGAAAAAAGAGTCCAAAAAAATTTTGAAGATGCTTTCTCTCTTTGATCTTTCATCCAAAATAGCTGGTTAGAGCACGTAACCTGTCTTTTGGGTTCCTCGAAATGTGTGCCAAAGGGCAATCCAATCCGATTAGCCTTCCAAGAGTTATGGAGTATACAGACGACGACGATGACGTCAACAACAGACAGACAGACACCAAGGTAAAACCACTTCTTAGGAATCAGGAGGTCTCAAAACGTGAAGTTTCCATAAATTCCACGAGAGTCGATTTTCCAATAAAACCAATACCTTCTTATTATGATGAGAATGTAATAATCCGTGAACTTGTAACTTTCGAAAGAATTATCATTTTCGATCGTGCTTTGGCACTCATTTTGAGGGACCAAAAAGACAAGTCGAGTTCTTTAACCATCTATTTTGGATCAAAAATAAAAGGAGGGGGAGCATTTAAAAAAAAATTTTGGACTTTTTTCCAAGACTCAAAAATTGTAAGAACGGTTTCTTGTAGTAGGTCAAAAGTGAATCGATGATTCCCATGATTTTGTTTATAAAAACCAAATTGTCAGAGTTGTGGCGTTTTCAAAATTCAAAAATGAAAACGAAAATGAAAATTTTCATTCAAATAACGCAAGACTGAAAAGAAAGTCAGAAGGAAAAAAAGGTTTCTTCTTGTGAGCCGTACAAGATCGTTATTACAACTTTTTGAATTTCCTCAAAAAACCGAAAATTCAAATTTTGGTCGCACAACAAATAATAAAAAATAGAAAGTTTCATTTTTTGGTCAAATTATGCGAGGTATGGGAAAATATAGAGTAACAAAAATTTCGCACCGAAAAAAGGTCTACAAATCTGTTACGCCATTGATCGAGTGCGCAGCACGAGACACGAGATGAGAATTTATTCGTTAAAGCCGGAGAAGCTCTAACAAAAGAGAGTTCACAATCATCGAACTAAAGTAGTCGACATTTTGCTCTTAAGTTTCAAAAGCTTTACGTATAACTGTAGGGAAGTACAAAGGCCAAGTGCCTAGCTCATATCTTTATGGAACATCTGGAAACCTAAATTTCCAGCCAATCCAAGCCCTCGCCAGAGCTCTGGTGCCGTTACGTTGACGGTTTTTTTTAAATCTGGAGGCATGGATTGGATGAACTAAACAAATCTTTCGATTTCATCAACCAATTATATTCTTATATCTAGTTCACCATGGAAATTGAGTAAAACGGAAAACTGCCATTCTTCAACGTTATAGTTCACGAAAGATCTAATAACACATACGGATATTAAGTTTACAGGAAATCCACAAATACGAGATACCTCCAGGCCTCCTCCCACCACTACCCATCACAAAAGCAATCAGTCATTAACTCCTTCGTTCAAGGAGCTGTCTTTAATACAGATGAAGATAACTTATAAAATTAACCCTGATGCAAAACGATTAAACAAACAAATTGATAGAGCAATCAGAAAATATACTAGAAAAACAAGTCAACACAACCAACTAGAAAAAGAGAAAGAAAAGCGACCACCATCCTACCCCACATCCAAGGTATCACAGAACTAATAGGGATACTTCTTCAAGAACATAATATCGAAACCATACTTGAACCACCTGCAAAAAACGTGGCAACTTCTAAACAATCACGAGTGCATAAAACCCCTTGTTCTTGCGGGAAAGTCTATATTGCAGAAACCGGTAGAGCTATGAGCCAAGGCATTAAGGAACATGAGAGTAGAGTCAGGCTAAAACATTTCACGCAATTAGCACAAGCCGAGCATCACATCAAAACAGGACATAGCATTTTTTCTGAAAAAGCAACCGTCATCGAAAAAAAAAAAATATTTTCCCAAGAGATGTGGAGAAACAATCGAAATCTTAGAACACCCTGATAAAATGAATGGGTACAGTGGATACAATACTGGTCCGATCTCGCATAGCACACACATACAATCACGTCCGTAT
>WSXT02016688.1:0-10013 GCA_011762715.2 Neuroterus valhalla
GGGGTGAGGGGGACCTACAGTTTACGGTGGGTTCCGAACCACCAAGAGCAACAGCTACTTAATACTTGGAGAACTCAGAGAACTGTAGAGGTACCGGGCTCACGACTCTCCGTGGCCCGTCGAAGCTCTTCCAGTGTGCGAGGCGGGAATCGAACTTGCAACCAGACAGTAGCGTGGGTCCAAAGCTCATGCCTTAGCCCCCACGACCAACTGACCACTCGTATAAGTTCTTACTCAAGATCTTGATCTCTCATTTTCACAAGGGCAATCCGATTTGGTTTTCCTTCCTCCCGGTTTTCTAAAAAAGAATTGATTGGCCAATCAGGTTCGACTAATCCCCACAGTGGGGTCATTGACCAATCACAGGCATCGTTGAGAGCATACATAATATAGCATCATAACCTGAAACCTCAGCCAATCTTCTTGTTCAGTTGATGCTTGGGTTGCCAAGTAGCCGGTTTTTGGCCGGCCCAGCCGGTTTCACGGGTGCAAAGCCCCTCGCCGGTCAATAAGCAGAAAATAAGGCGATAACCGGTTTTCTGGTATTGAAAGCACTTTTACATAAATAACTTGCAACTTTTGTCAGTTTTTACAAAAAATCCCTGTTTCTAAACAGCTTTACCAACAGTTGAAAATCATTGCAAAACGGTAATATGAAATAGGAATTTTCATACTGAATAAATAATGCAAATAACATGCATCTTTGTTGTTAATCAAGGCATTTCTTTTTATTGACAACGATCTTCCTAACCAATATGGCTTTTTTTTTTTAGAAACCACCAAGAGGCCGGTTTTTCGACTTTTCAGACTTGACAACCCTAGCTTGATGCTAACGCTTATTGGTTTTTTCATTATTCGTTGGATTAGATCTTCGATTTGAATCGGCCAAAGCTCTCGCCGCATCATAAACTGAACAAGTGATGGTCCAGAGGTCGGAATCTTCTGAGAGATCTTTGCGAAGGGTAGTATGCATTTCAGCCAGATCATGGGGCTTGGGAGGAACCTGAATGTGAATGTTTCTCCTTGTCCTAAAATCGCCATCGTCTCTCAAAGGAAGCCTTGTTTCAGCAGTTGGTCTCAATGTCGCTCTCTGATTTTCTTCTGCGGCTTGTTCTCGCAGCTGTTGAGGAAGCGTTCCGCGTACATCTCTTGTTCCTGCGAGGTTAACGGCACGATTTTTCGACACTTGCTGTGGAAGGTGCGAGAGCTATGGGTGTTTCTGGCTCCACAGAATGTGCAGGCGCGCCATGTAACCTCTGCGGTTAGGGACAGTACTGACATCATAGTAACTAAGCAGGCCATTATCAAGTTGAACCTTCCATAAAGAACGTCGATTGTCTCGCCGCTTCGTCATCATGTTTCCATCTAATAAAGCACCCCGAACTCTGGAACCATCTTCAATACTGGACGAACCATTGTCGGGTGCTCTGCACGTTCGATCATTTTGAACCGCATTCATAACTGGATTTGAGTATTGTGTTTCCATATTCATTCCCACGAGTGGCTAGGGAAGGGATCGCCCACCCCTGCAGAGCCCCGCATGCAAGAGGAAGGCTGCATACTCAAGAAGGTCGCCCGGTATCCTGGAGATACCGTAAAGGACATCCCACCCAGGCTTATTAGATTTCGTAACCATATTCAGCAGAAGCCCTCGGCACAGATTTATGAATATTATATAGACTTTCATATTTATAGATAATTTCAAATTTGTTCATCTATAGAATTGATGCGTTTGGAGGTGGTATCTGACAGAAATATTTAAATATCTTCGCAGGCGATTATAATTCACGTTTTTAGTTCAAACTTTGGCCGGGTCTGGATACGTCGATGAGTAAGAGCCCTGATAAGTATCGTCAGCAGCGCTGACTCGCGTGGTCTGTTTCCTTGGCGCACAACTACATTCTCACTGACCTCACACATAGGACCTGTCAGCTTCTCTCAGTGGACTATGCTTTTCCGCGATGTGAATAGCGAATTGTGTATTGACCATCATCTTGTAAGGAATAAAAGGATAAAATCGGACTACCGAGAACGTATCTCAGATGTTGGTATTGTGCGGAGGGAAAAAAATAGCGACCGGTCTCGCTGTTGCTAAAAAAGTCTCGCCAACATCGTCTGCTACCGGAGCATTTCTGCATCCAGGAGTATTCATATTTACAATGAAAATATTTGTTTTCTCAAGCCGAGGGTAAGTCATTTGATATTCTTTAGATCTAAGGATCCCGTAAGACCCCGAATTCTTGTTTAATTTTTCCTATTGCATTAAGAAAGCTCAAAAGCAAGTAAATGCGTTAATCAGTGCCGTACATATAAGAAGAAATCAAAGTCGAAACTGTCCAACGCCCTTAAAAAAGCCGTCTCATATGAGACATTCAAAAAAATTAAAACAGAAAGGCTTTTAACATATTTACACCAATGCCCAGTTAACATAGAATGTGCAGTGCTTTTCATGGTTTTAAGGGTCGCTGATTACAGATAAGCAGTAAGGTTTTGAAAATGCAAATTGGCGGATCCAATAAAGCGGACAATATGGCCATATTGTCACCCCTCCAACTCGTTTTTCAAACCAGTCCATTTAAAGGCAAGAGCGCTATTCAGCTCTCAAACGAGAAGAGGAAACTGGTGGTGAAATACCCACATGCACCATTCGTCAATAAATCTCTTGACGCATTAATGAAACAGTGACCGGAACTGAAAGATGATGATGAAAATTAAGCCATCATCCCCGCCCAGTGCGAGAAAAATCAAGCCAGGCGCGGCTCCAGGGGGAGGAGGTGTTTAGGGGTCTCCCAACCTCCCCGAAATTTTAGACACTCTACATTTCAGGTTAGCGTTAGCGCGGTTTCAGAAAATAATCATAGTTATCCTACGCAATCCGCGGAAAATTTTTTTTATTTAATTTGGTATATTTCAATGAAAAATCATTTTAGGCAACGATGCCAATTAATTATTTTGACAAACTAGTCACAAGTTAGCGACGAGCTAGTGCCACTATCAGAATAAAATGTCTTGTATTTTCAAAATGAATATGTTCTCAAGAATACTTTTGGGTTGCGAAAGGTTTCTTGAAATACGTTTTCCTGTATGTAAATTGTTGTGGAGCGTTGAGCTCTTTGCATAGGTAAGCATATAGTGTATGTTATCTTTCAACCGACAAACGTCTCTGGGAGGCTCTCTTATTATTATCTTGCACTGTCAGCGCTATGCATCTGCGGATTTACACACGGTACCTACGCTACCGTGAGAACCAATGCGATGAAAGGGCAGTTATAGTCCTAACTAGCTAACCGGCAGGTTGTTGGTACTGTTTCATAGAGCGGTCGGTCATTTTTGTATAATTCTGATAATAATTTGAGTGAGAAATGGAAACGGTTAACTTCCATTTCTAAAAAAATAGAATAAAACTTGAACTCAGTTTTTTATGACATTTTCAAAATTTGAGAATCCGAATGCAATTACGACCATTAAGATATATAATTATATTCGATATTTCAGAATAAATTACAAACCAGTCAGAATTTCTTAGAACTATCTTGATCACATTAATCGAAATTATTTAATTTCCGCTAGCGAGCAGTCTCGTTCCCACCTTAAGGTCGCGGTTTAGAGTGGGAGAGTGTGACAATGTAGTAAAATATTGAATCAAAATACCGTATACGTCAAGTTGAGATTTACTATCTCAGAATGTAGCGTTAACTACACAACTTCTATTGCTCCTAAAATTAAATTGGTCAATAAAGTTCAAATTAAAATTGATTGATTATGTCCAGAACCACTTTACTGACTTTGAGATCATGTGTCGTCTAGACGAATGTGAGGGTCATTCCCATTGACTCATGTAAGTCGGAACCGCGACATTCGACAAAAAAAAAAACTGGCTGGCGCCCGATGTAACAATCTTACCGAAAATAATAATTAATAGCCTTGAGTCCTGACACCGATTAACCCAAGCCGCACCACGTGTAGAACTTTCATTGAAAAATTAAATTCAACTTCGTTCTAAGATCACTTCAACCATCGAAATTGCGAGAAAATGAATGTCATGCCTCAAAAATTTGATTTCAAAAGTTTTTCTTCAAAAATAAAAAAATGAAGACATTAAGTCATATACTTGGTTCAACACAAAATAGCACTTTTAAAAATCTTGTTAGAACAATGTTCAAACTATTGCATGAGTTTTTAAAGTCAAAAAACCTGATACATAGCAACTCAATTGGTTGCACAGACGTAATATTTATTTCAAATTTTCTGGGTCCTTACCTTTCCATAGTTGTTTATCATTTGAGGCGAAAGGAGTTCTGAGTTAAATCAATATCAACACAACTTTTGCGGTTGATTTCAAATTTTGCAGTTTTATAAAATTGGGCAAAGATGCTTTTGATACATTTCAGTTGCCCGGATAACATCGAACGTCTTGCAAACGTCTTTGAAAAGTTTTCTGGCAAACGTTAAAAGGTTCGTAAATTTTTGTGGAAAAAGAACGTTTTCAAAACGTCGGATACTTCCGCACGTTTTTGCTACTTTGACTGAACAAAACTTTTTATAAACGTTTGGTAAACGTTGGACCAAGCAAAATTTGAGCGGATTAAATTTCCAAACATCTCTAAAACGTTTGCAAGACATTTATCATACGTTTATCAAACGTTTATCCAACGTTTGAAAAACGTTCAAAAACGTTTCAAGAAGGTTTGAAGAATATTTGATCGAAAAAGAAAGATTTTTTTAAATGAGCTCATATACTTTTAATGGTGTTTAGAGCATACCCTTATTTCTAATTAAAACTTTTCCGTGTATTTTCTTATAAATATATGTTTCAAAGTCGTAAATATAGTATTCTCCATAGTTTCCTGCCACATGCGAGAAAGATCACTCCGTCTATCGAATAAAAATTTTTTGATCAAACGTTATCCAAAAGTTTACAAAACGTTTGAAATACGGTCGTAATTTCGACTGTTCAAAAGTTTACTTCTTGAACGTTTCTCAAACTTCTTTTGAATGCTTACCAATTTTCTTTTAAACGTTTTCCAAATGTTTTGAGAATGTTTGAAATACGTGTTTAATTTGTAGTCACTCAAAATTTTATTGGTCGAACGGTTTGAGAACGTTTGTAAAACGTTTCCGAAAAATTTTGTTCACTTGAGTCTGAAAAATCAGCGGAAGTATCCAACGTTTTCAAAACGCTTTTCTTACGAAAAATTTATAGTTTCAAAAAATTAAAAATCTAAACAATTTTGTTAGGCGGTTGTACACATTATAGCCTGATACAAATCTTGATATATATATATAATGAAACATTGGTCGAACAACCACCGCTGGGTCCACCTGGGAGCAACTGTCATTCAGGAAAAACAACACAAGCGTCCAGTCGAACCGCGGTAAAATATACGTATGGCCACGTCTCGACGTCAGATTTCTTCTTGAAATCGTTGTAGTTATGAACAATGATTTTTAACAAATTATTTAGCTCAGTGTGTCACAGAATTTGTTCCTTTCCATTTTTGTCTAATCGGGTTGATAACGTTCAAAATAAAATTTTGATACTGGTAATTGTGTAAGTAACTGATAACGTAGCATATCATCATTGGTTCATGTATAGTTCCAGATGCTATATTGTTCTTTTCATTGTGCGTCATGAGTCATTCAAATCTATCTACAATGTAAGTACACATGTATTCTAAACGAAACATTTTGAAACAGCTTCTTCCATTGAGTGAAAATGGAGATCATTTTTAGGAGCCTGTTCTTCGCTTTACTCGTTTTCCTCAATTCTATTGGTAAGTATAATAATTATATTATATCATATTTACAATTTCAAGTATATTTATTTCCTCTTAGAAATGTCATATTAAAACCCCTTTTTCTTCTAATGTAGAGACATTTAGCCTGCAGTATAAAGTCTTCCCAGTTCAGTTGTGGGGTTAGCTATATTAGAAACTCACACACAAAAACACTTCCTACTGACAAAAACCGAATTTTATACCAGTGGTGGAAAAATTATTATACGGGGCATACTCGTAAACTGTTATCGGCTACGTCTTCAGCTTGCGAACAGCGAAGGTCTCGTTTCTGCATTTTGTCGAACAGCTATCTTTTTCAGTGTCAACTTCCAAATCACCCTGGTGAAGCGTTTTCCAACTAACACAGAGGAAATTTATTCAGTAGCTATTACACCGAATTTGATAAAAGTCGGACATAAAGGCTTTTGGCTAAATTTCAGTATTTATTATGAGAACCTCTATATTCTGGACTGTAACAATTAACAAAGTCGCAGTGCTACGAAGCGCCTTCCGCTTCGCTAATTTTTACAATACAAAATATAGATGTTCTCTAGATAAATAATAAAAGTTGCAGGAAGGCCTTAATTTTCGACTTTCAAAAAGCATTTTGTAATTGCTGATGAATATATTTTCTTTGTGTACAAGGTCTGATTCAAGAGTTCCAAGATTGCTTTTGTAACCTAGGCTAATAATGATGTTAGATATTTGATACGCTACGCTTTAAACAGCGGAAGAGGAGGACCAGCTCGTGAGCCTCAAATTGAGTTTAACACTTGGAAAAATGATACGGAGACTTATGAAATGTTAGTTAATGCTTTCGAAGATTTAAGAATGTTTAGTAAAAGTTTAATTGAATGATTCGAGAGATTCCAGGGATTCAAGAGATTTGAAGAAGGCCGAACCTCAAATGATGCCAGTTCGCGATATTGTTTCTACATTTTTTTCTGTTTTGTTCGTACAGACCAAACAGTTAAACAGGCATGCTATGGTAAAGTTTTACAGCAATTGGGAGATGATATTCTTTGCAAAAATAGGTAACTCTGAGAAATTGTTTGTAGAAAAAAAAAATATTTTTTTTTCAACAACCACCCTACCTAGCTCAAATCTGTCTGTTCCTCCCAATTTAAATGACACTGGAAGGAGGGGAATTCGATGAAATTTTGTGCGCTTTTAACTCTTTTTCGGGTTGTTGAACTCGATGTTTCATCATTAGCCATGGAACATGGGCGTAACTAACAATGTTGAGGCCTCTCTGCAATATTTTCAGGAGGCCCCTGCACATCCCTTCCTTGAAGCTTCTTGAGAGGTACCAATTGTTACTTGATAGCGTTTCAGTTGCCTAGTTTCTGATGATCATGGAAGTTTCTTACTGTGCTGGGGCAACTTTATGTTATCTTCTTTTGTTCAGCACATTGAATTGATTCATTTGATCTTGATAATGCTGCTTTTCAAATTGAGGTTCGAAATCTGACTCAAAATGAGCCCTTTATATCTATGCAACTTTTTAGGCAAGATCTTGTGTTATTTCTTTAACTCTCTATACCTTTATCCTGTACGTTCGCTATCAGTTCGTTAAACGTCCTTCATCTATTTTCTCAACATAATATCTTTACAAATTGGTTCCACTCTTGTCAATCGGTGTTTCTTCAACACCTCATTCTTCGGGAAGATATCATTACTGACTCTATAGTCTATCCATAAGCGTCTTACCGCATACATTTCTGCAGGAATGTCATGAAAACTGCGTTCACTTTGATCCTGTCATTCTCATGTTCAGCATTTCAGCTTTGTTCGTCATATTTTCACTTATAGTACTCCTACGTTCCGGCAACCTTCTAACCCTTGTTTAAACGTCTCTGCAGTCTGCACCTATCTTTTGGTCAGCAGTTTATAAAGTCTTGGATTAGACGGAGCCATCGACTGCTTCCATCCTCTCTTCGTTTAAGGCAATGTTTCATACTGCCTTTTTCATACACTTGTTTTGTTTCATACACTTCTTTTCTCAAACACAATACTTTTCGTTTTCTTCACGTCCTTCTGGGAACCCATATTCTACATTCTAGAATCCAGTTTGCTCAGCAATCTATGCAAATTATCGGATGTGTTCTGAAATATTTTGAACAAAGGAAAATCCTGTGGCATTACTTAAGAAGGACAGTTGGGTGGAGAAGGACAATAGTACTCTAAACAAAATGAAGTATTTCCATCAAAGACCTATAAAGCATTTTTACAACACAACCAGTCTCAGAATTTTTGGATCAGATCTCGTATACGTCATGTTTGCCAAGAGGAGTACCGCTGACGCATCATATACGAATGCTATGAAGGTTGAATAAAGTACTAGTTAGGGTTGAAATTACGCTTTCTTCCATGAGGCTTAAGTGCAATTGGAATAATTTCAGTTTATTAATGTTTATTTAGCTACTCCTGATGTCTCCATCATTGAAAATTAACTGATTGAATTAGTAACTAAGTGTTTCATTAAAATGAAATATTAACATTCTAGCAATCTATTAATCTAATAGAATACTTAAAGAATCACAAGTTTATTTTACTCAAGTCAGTTAGTATTTATGTTTTATCATCTTTAGTGGTTTCTGTTACTCATCGATTATTTACATTTTTGAAAGATTATTTTGATCATGAAATGATAGACGTGGAGTCAAGGACACAACGTTCATGAGGTATATACGAAGGTCAAATAAATTAAGCGTTTGCATGATCTTAATTTTCCCCATATTGCAGAAATAACTCGCAAACACTTTATGTTTGCATGAGTGGCGCAGACTATTTACAAGTTTCAAAATTGGCCTTATTATTGTTTTGATAGAGTTTAAAGTGCTACACAATTGCGCTCTTTGATCAAATATTCCTATTTGTCACCTTCCTTGTTTCCATAACATATACCTAATCTATATATGCAGCCCTAAATATGAATTAATATTTACATATTCTCATTTCAACAAGAAGACATTGGTTTTATGCAAAAATCGACTTTTGCATATTTCATGAAATCTTAAAGTTTTCAGACGTACTGACTGAAGAGAAAGGCCAAGTTCGTTACCTATCCATTTCTGAAGAACGATTCTGGTTTTATCCATCAAAGTCTTTGTCCATCATAGTCATTGTTCCAATCGTAAAATATGTTAATAGAAATAAAACAATCCCATTCTCAGCAAAATTATTTGAAATACGGGAAAAATGTTAGGAATACAAACTGTTCATCTCGAGAATATCTTTAAGTTTTCTCTCATTATTTTTCATCAAGATGCACAGTTTTTGTTATAACCGTGTAGAATGTTATTGAAAATGGAAAATTGATCAATTTCTCTGCCACGAAAAATCTCTAATCGAACTCATAGTTCTTGTTTCAACCGTGAAAAATAAAATTGAGAATGAAAAATGTTCATCCTTGAAAAAGTTACACAAGATACAAATAAAATGTTCGAATTAAATTTTTCATCGAAAAAAGTTCTACAAATTTCTATCATCCTTTTATATAAGAAAGGTAGTTACCGTTTTAATTTTGTCCAAATCCAGAGACAGTAAATCAGAATTTAGTGGAAATTAATTTTTTCTGATCAATAACGACATGTAAAGGATGTGAAAAACATGTTCAAGTGTAAATGAACAGGAGCTTCAATAAATATTCTCAACTTCTTTTTTGTTCAGAATGTAGTTGGTTTTATACCGGATTTTAGTAGGATTTTTTTTCGAATCATATACCGAAATAATTTGAAATTTATTCAGAATTTGCCTGAATATAATTGATATTTAGATTGAATTTTTATCTTCTTCAAAGAATTGAACAGGAGTTTCAATAAATATTCACTACATATTTTTTGTTCAGTATGTAGTTGGTTTTATACCGGATTTTAGTAGTATAATTTTACGAATCATATACCGAATTAATTTGAAATTTATTCAGAATTTTTCTGAATATAATTGATTTTTAGATTGAATTTCTATCTTCTTCAAAGAATTGAACAGGAGTTTCAATAAATATTCGCTACATATTTTTTGTTCAGTATGTAGTTGATTATATACCGGATTTCAGTAGGATTTTTTTCCAATCATAAACCGAATTAATTTGAAATTTATTTAGAATTTTTCTGAATATAATTGAAATTTAGATTGAATTTTCATCTTCTTCAAAGAGTTGAACAGGAGTTTCAATAAATATTCGCTACATATTTTTTGTTCAGTATGTAGTTGATTATATACCGGATTTCAGTA
>WSXT02016699.1:0-14340 GCA_011762715.2 Neuroterus valhalla
TTCGATCGTGATCATGTATCTGAAGTCCACCGACTAGCCAAGAGAATCATTAGAGACTTACCAAAGACTAACCGAGAGTTTCACTGACTACTAGAGGGACGACATAAGGATTTTCGTTAAGTTAATCGATGTTAGTCATGAGAATTCTTTAGTGAATAGCCCCTCGCTTTAACCTAATAGTTAAATGTCTTACAAAATTTCCTTCTTTTTCACTTTTGTATCTTTATAATCGTTATCGAAATTTCAATAAGTATATAATTTCCAGGAGTTGCAGGTATTGAAAAGTTCACCCTAAAGCAATATTTGGAAAGGGTGTTGAGTGCATCAAAACGTTCATAAGTATTTCAAACGTAATCGTATTATGTTTTGGAAATCACAACATAAAAAAGACAAGAGAAAGAAGAAAGAGAAGAAATGGGCTTCGAAGGTTACCTCCTCATTTATCTTTCCACCATTTTTTTTTCTTTTTTTCTGTGAAAAGAAACATTTGAGGATGTTTTCCTGAATCTGGTCGTTTGTTCGGTTTGTTTTGCCAATATTGAGATGTTTCAGCCATCAACTTGGTTGTTGGACGTTGAATAGCAATTTAAATTTGGTTTTTCTCCAGTTCAAAATTCCTTTCATTTTGATGAATGATTTCCAATTTTTCAAAGTAATAATTTCTTCCTGTCTTTCCACAGAACTAATGTCAGCAGCTCAGCTGGGGCGAGTTGGGGAAAGTAACGCAGAATACAACGAGGCGCTGCAACAACAACTACAACAACTACGGCAACGTCAACTCCGTCGAGCTGCACCCATGGACTCAAACTTCCACTACGCGCTTCAACAAGAACTAATGAGAATGAATCATGGACAACCATCTGGTAGTCAACAATCATCTGGTGGTGGACAACAGCGTTCCAATGGGCAACAAAATTTTAATGGAAAACCACCGGTTGCTCGACAACAACGTGATTTCCCTCGAAAAAAAAATAAAAATACTAAGTAAACCCCTCTACTTTATTTTGGTAGACGAAAAAATCATTCTGTTCTTTCAAAAAAGCTTTTATTTCATTCAAAAGAAGAAAAAAAGTCATGCGTGTCTCCAGAACACGCGGTAGGAACGAAGTTACGAATACGTGCTAAGAAGGAAGGACATACGTACATACGTATTCGGAACTTCGCTCCTACTGCGTGTTCCAAAGACACACATTAATTTCTTTTTACGATACTTTTTACATTTTTGTGCATTGTTTTTTTTTCTTAAAATAAAAAAGCCTGATTCTTTCACTTATGTTACTCATGGCGGTCAAATATGCCATTACAACAGCTTCTTCTTTGTACATGTGTTTAATTATAGAAACAATAGGAAAGGGTGTTGAGTGCATCAAAACGTTCATAAGTATTTCAAACGTAATCGTATTATGTTTTGGAAATCACAACATAAAAAAGACAAGAGAAAGAAGAAAGAGAAGAAATGGGCTTCGAAGGTTACCTCCTCATTTATCTTTCCACCATTTTTTTTTCTTTTTTTCTGTGAAAAGAAACATTTGAGGATGTTTTCCTGAATCTGGTCGTTTGTTCGGTTTGTTTTGCCAATATTGAGATGTTTCAGCCATCAACTTGGTTGTTGGACGTTGAATAGCAATTTAAATTTGGTTTTTCTCCAGTTCAAAATTCCTTTCATTTTGATGAATGATTTCCAATTTTTCAAAGTAATAATTTCTTCCTGTCTTTCCACAGAACTAATGTCAGCAGCTCAGCTGGGGCGAGTTGGGGAAAGTAACGCAGAATACAACGAGGCGCTGCAACAACAACTACAACAACTACGGCAACGTCAACTCCGTCGAGCTGCACCCATGGACTCAAACTTCCACTACGCGCTTCAACAAGAACTAATGAGAATGAATCATGGACAACCATCTGGTAGTCAACAATCATCTGGTGGTGGACAACAGCGTTCCAATGGGCAACAAAATTTTAATGGAAAACCACCGGTTGCTCGACAACAACGTGATTTCCCTCGAAAAAAAAATAAAAATACTAAGTAAACCCCTCTACTTTATTTTGGTAGACGAAAAAATCATTCTGTTCTTTCAAAAAAGCTTTTATTTCATTCAAAAGAAGAAAAAAAGTCATGCGTGTCTCCAGAACACGCGGTAGGAACGAAGTTACGAATACGTGCTAAGAAGGAAGGACATACGTACATACGTATTCGGAACTTCGCTCCTACTGCGTGTTCCAAAGACACACATTAATTTCTTTTTACGATACTTTTTACATTTTTGTGCATTGTTTTTTTTTCTTAAAATAAAAAAGCCTGATTCTTTCACTTATGTTACTCATGGCGGTCAAATATGCCATTACAACAGCTTCTTCTTTGTACATGTGTTTAATTATAGAAACAATAGGAACATAATCAGTGAATCATTACCCATAAAAACTACTCGTAAATATAGTAGACAAAGTTGATACTATTTACTGCATTGGTTTCGGTTTAAGGGTCCATGTTACAAACAATGCTAATAAGATATTTAAGAAAGTGTTTATGATATAAAGTTAACATAAAAGGTGTTTAAGATTCAAAGCTGAAAATAAATATACATTTTTGTCACTCAAAAACTGCTACTTACTTGAGTGTACCAGTACTTCCCTCAACTTCTCCCGGATCAATTTTACGGCTTATGTTTATTTCCAACAAATCGCAAAGAAAAGAATATTGAAGAGAGGTAAATTACGGCATGCACGAATTTGAACCAATGAACTAACATATATGTTTCAATGTATTCGGAAAAATTACGTGCACGTATTTTATTGTAGTCACGCTCTATATAAAGATATGTACATGAGATGTGTACACATCGAATAATATAAATTTTGATTTTCAATGCATGAACTCCTAGACAAATATATACTTTATACATTGTTTTTCTCAATTCTACACATAAGAAACCTAAAATGTAAGAGGAATGGAGAAGCAGAAAAGAATCACAGGCATTCTCAGGCATGGCAGAAGCAGAAATAATTTCATTGGTTGAAAACTTGTGAGAAGGGATAGACACTCGAGCAAGATTTTCATAACCTGTGTGGCTCGCGTCCTTCTCGTATGAAGGAAGGCTCGCCGCCGAGGATGAAGGCGCTTGGCTCACATCCAAGCTGTACAAACTCCATGGAAGTTCACGAACCACCTTTCTCACGGGTGGTAAAAAGAAAAAGGCCCGCTTTCAGTGAGACCAAACTTGACCTGAAGAAGAGGCCACCAGAAAACCCATCATCTTCAATACTAAAGGCAAAATTTGTGAAGGCACCACCAATCGTGATAAACGATACTAGCGTTAGCAGTGCAACGATACGCTTGCTCTATGACAACCTGAAGACAACTACTATGCAAATAACGATGAAAATATCAGAGAAGGCGCTTTCTGTCTACCCAATTTGAATGGAAGCACATAAACTCATCAAGCAATATCTAATAAAATACCAAATTCCATCCTACACATACGCAACCCAAGCAGAAAAGAGCAAGAAATACGTGTTCCGAGGATTACCTAGGATGGACATCAAAGACTTTCTTTCTCACACAAAATAATCTAGAAAATACACACTCATACATTTTGACATGCTGTTCTGCTCTCTCATTCATGATAAGACCAACCCATCTGATACCGTTTGACTCCTTGTCTCCTCCTGACCAGAGTTGGAGACCATTCTCTGCCTTGTCAATCTCACATCTCTCTTTATTTGTTTCCGGTAGGCACAAAATATCAATTTTCCTTGAGCGCATAGTATCCCGCAACTCCTTACCCTTCAGATCATTTATATCCCTAGTATTACACACACCCAGTCTCCATTCATCATCTGTAACTTTTCTGGGGGCACGCGGTCCGTTGATAAAAAAGGCAGTGCTGGCATCCGAGGCTATATTTAAATTTGTATCATTCATTGTGTAAATAATCCACCCAAGTACTAACTTCAAGCGAGAAAATGATCCGTTAATAAAGCCATGTCCAAACAAAGAGCTAATTCGTCATAAGGTGGTATATCAATGCTTACTGCCGGTCCCACCAAACATTAGTCATGTGAAGGATCGTAAGAAAGGAAAACGGAAGAAATAAATAAAGCCAGAACAAAACGAGTTATTATTGGTTGAGTTATACACTGAGAAGGGCACCAGTCTCCTGCAGTTCGGTCTTCAAGAAGACAAAGACCAAGTGTGGTCCTGCTCACTTCTAGATTTGTCCCCTTTTTTCATCAAATATTCAAATAATACCCCAATCAAATTCAAATGGAATCCAAATGAAATCGAACACAATATAAATTCAATTGAAAAAAAAATGCAACTGAAATCCAAAAGAGATGGAAATTTAATTTCAATCCTAATTAAATTCCGAAAAATTCTTATTAAAATTCGAATTTGCTCGAGATAGAATTCGAACCAAATCCAGCTGAACTCGAGACATTAGATCAAGTTTGTCGAACAACAAACTATTTCGAAATATACTTACAGTTTGCATAAAGATTCTAGCTCAAACAGATGTTTGTTCATACCAATGTTCTCCCCTCCGAGGCTGCGAATTTCGAAATATTAAAAATTTTGTTACATAATTTCTTATATCAAAGATGGTGCACGTGTATTGAATGCTCATTTTCCCCACTTTAATACTTCGACGCAGTTTAGTGGCGTGTTTCAAAGACTGGAGTGTAATAATCTGTGTTCCGCCTCACTCAAGCGCATGAGGAAAGGTTAGAGAGAAAATATATAAGCCGCGGGTAAAGAAAGAGAATCACTCAGTTCTTAAAGAAACTTGAAAATGATTTCTGCTTGCATTGTATTCTCAGTTTTTGTGTGCCTGGCTCTCCTGAATGGAGTAATAGCTCTCCCCGAACTGTGCAGTGGTAACCGCTTCGGACACTATGGTCAAACGTGTCTTAACGGCGGTTGTTGTTTAACAACTCTGAGTTGCCAATCTTGTAAGATTCAACATTTCATAAAAGTTACAAATATGTGTCCAAAACACTGCATTAAAATAATGAAACCTATTTTTTACTTTTAGCTCCAGAAGGCTCCAAATGCATATGATCAGGCGGTAATACCAAATTGGTGCGATGCAGGAAAAATACCTAAATAGTTCCACAATTATTCAAGGTCGTGAAGAAGTTTATAAATTTGTGTGTTTAATGTACTGCGTCATTACATGCCAAACTATGGCATTTCAAATTCCATGTCATTTTAAATAAATAATTAAAAGGTTGAAACCTATCTTTCTATTTTCAATATACTTTTTACCCTACTTTTTGCATAAGTTTAATGATTCAGAAACGCAACTTAGATTGGTTTCAACAAATTCTCCGAAAAAAAAACATATTTTTCAATTCAGGAATTGGCAGTTTTTTGAAACATCCATTTTTTAGAGAAGTATTGTATGTTTCGACATTATACTTTGATTTTATGTTCTTCGTGTTTATTTTTCTTGTTCACGGAAATTTATGAAGTATAGTTACTTACTCAATCTATTTTTGAATATCTTGAAGTATCACTAATTTTTTGCACTAATAAAAACAAAAACATCAGAAATGTTAACAAATAGCTAATTCATCGTTTTACAGAAAAATGTAAAACTTATGTTCCGTTTTGGGAAGAAGTGTGACATTCTTGTTCCATAACAGTTTCATCACTCTGTTCTATATAAGTTAGGTAAATAAATTCAGAACTGTTGCGTATCCTCGCAGTAACAGCGTCGAAGAACAGTGTGACAATATGTTCTGTAAGTATTATGGCGCAAGATTGTGACAATGTTATGCATAAATGTTTCCTCCTTGTCGTGTGACATTTACAGAACCTGAACGCTGAGAAAAAACGGTTACGAGCTATTTCGCAGAACCTTTTGAAAATTGAAAAATTCTTTTTCCAGCGAACCTATATGAGATACAAAAATAAATGTTGATGAGCGAAATCTTCAACCTTGAAAAGATCGACGAACTTCTCCCTACTATTTTTTGTGAGAGACATAGTTTTTGTTTAAGTCCCAAAAAAAATTCATTAAAATCAAAGAATTCCTCTCGATATAGAAACTGTACAAGATATAAAAAAATTTCGAAGAGAAAAATCTTCACCTGCAAAAGATCTACAAAGGGTCTACCGGGAAAGCATACGAAATCTGCCTCCGAACGTATGAGGTAAAAATTAATGGCATAATTTCGTTTCTATGTAAGATGGAATTATACCAAAAAATAACTATAAAATTGAATTTTTATGGGTGGAAGTGGTTCATCTTAAAAACGGCTCAACCAATTTTTATGAATAAAATATACGTTGTTGACACTAATAGTACTATTTTAGGTTATGTTCAAGAGTGACACCGGGCATATTCTGTTCGAATGTTCCTTAGGATATCCTCTATAATATATATTTTTCGTGATGATCTGAGGGTGGGAACAATGTTTAAAGAGTCATAAAAAACGCACGTAACACTGCGCAGAGTTACGGTCTACTGCTCCCGGTCGCATACATTTTACCATAGTCAGAAAACTAGAAGATAACATTGTTATTGATGTTTTTCATGTAGATGGGGACATGATTAACAATATGTCCGTCATAAACGTCTGCAGTCAGCCTATAAAAGTCATTGTTTCCAAAGTTAACCGTAAGAGGTTGCAGTATGAATTCAAACTCCGTTCTACAGTGTCTTCATTATAATTGGTGTTTTCTTAAACTATAAAATGGCTACTACGCATGTCCTTTTACAGGTGCGCATAAATGATGATATTGCAGTGAGTAGTAAGATCGAAAATGTGTTCTTTCCAACAAAGTGAAATGGTACGATGTGCGTGAACGAGGATCATTAAGAAACAAAGGAACGAAACCAGCGTGAAGTTGCGCACAAAGCGGAGTTTTGACATTCATTTGTTTTCATTCGTTTCCGTTAACGCGGCTCGTCATTGTGTGCTCTCCATTTGTTATTGTTCGTCATTCTCCAATATACGACAATATCCACATGGTTCCATCAATTTTTTTTTCAATATCAAGGAAATGTCTCCTTCTTAATAGAGGGAAATGGTTCAAGGTGCGTGAACGAGAACTTTTAAGAAGAAGCAAGTGAACGAGTGTATGGTGAAGTTGCGCACCAAGCGGAGTTTCGACATTAATTTGTTTTTATCCAAACATGTCTTCACAGGATAATATCATGTGCACTGGTTGCGATGTTCTATTGAAAAGAAGTATAGGTAAACAAAAATTAGTAAATGATCAAGTTGAAGCGAATGCCTTTTTTTGCTACCTTGAGAAAACGATATCAAAATATGACATTTCATGTCCTAAATGTCGACTCTCTATTTATAGGAGGAATAAGCTGAAGAAGTTTCTGAAACTGGAAATAATATTTCTCCGTCTGAAGAAGCTTCCCATGACCCACCGGTCGAAGTAAAGTTCGAATTAAAGGAAATTCTTTCTGACCCTGAGGAGTTTGGAATCCCCATTCAGAGGACTTTTGCTACTCATAAGTACTGCTATATTTGTTTCCATACGGAAAATATAATTGTCATCCCTGAAGATGAGCGAATGCAATCGTATTATAAAACAAGAATCTACATCCCAGATGGAATGGTGCTTCAGAGTTATCCAAAATAATGGAAATTCTTTTAATCAAATGTGATTCGGGATTGCTTGACAAATTCGGAGAATATAGCCACTCAGAAAAACAAATTCGAGTTTTTACTGGGATATTTGGGGAAAATTTTACTGTAACAAAATACTTGATGACTTCATTGCGTAATCGTCAATCTCGTTTAGTGATCCAAGCTCTTGTTATTTCTCTTTTTAAACTGCGTACGGGGAATGCGAATAAAATAATAAACATTGATAATAAACAGTCAATTCCGGCATATTCCACAAGCATGATTAAATCTTTTCAAAAAGACGTTCTGCCACTTCGTTTTTGCTTCAATTCTGTTAATAGAGATGATCTCATTCAAAATCATGCGACAGGACTTGCGAAAAAATGGTATGATTTTCAGGATAATTTGCTTTTGATTCGTGACGCTGCATACGCCCGACATCAGAAAAGTACAAATAATGAGTATCAAAGAGAATCTTCCTCTGGACAGAAAAAAGTTTCTCCTCGCAAGCCCTTCACTATTTGTACGACTGATGGATATGTAGTAGACATGCTTGGACCATATCTTGCAAATCCAAATGATGCGGATATCTTGAGAACCATCATTGCAGGTAAAAATGGTTGATTCAAGATTCTGAAGGCAAATAATTTTTTCGTTCTCGACCGAGGTTTTCGGGACGTAAAAAAAGAGTTTACTCGCGTTTTGTAACTAAAATTCGCTAGGCTGTTGAAGCAAATGCATCATTTACTAAGCTGTCCATGGCATCTTAATACAAAAGTATCGTTTTCTCGATCATAAAATAGATAACAAGTTGGTACGAAATGTTAGAATCTATTGCAGAGTAGCATCATTCCTCAATGATACTTACGGTAAAAGGCTTCAATCTGATGTAGAAATGCCAGATGACATATTAGAGAGAACGCATGCTCAAAAGATATGGGAAATACATTGGCTACTGAGATTGAAGAGAAAGGATAGGTCCGAAGAAAAATGCCCCTCGAAAAAGTCACATCGAATGAAATTCCAGATTCTCCAGAAATTACTGCAAAGGATTTGAAGATCTTTTCCACTGGATCTTATTTTCTCAAGCTGTATATTACTTAGCAGAAATGGTTGATAAGGATGGAAAACTGATTCTCGAGTACGTAAAAGAAGAACTAAATGTTCTCAAATTCAAAGTACAATAAGGGCACATCTCTTGAACATCATACAGAAGGCCTGACAGCTTCGGCGTTTCTGGGGTGGCGCACTATGTATACGAGTTGCTGATGGCAGACGGACTGTTGGCCGCTGTTCCCATATTGCTGCTATGGTTTATTACTTGTCACCTGTTAGGTTTTTGCCGAAAAATAACCAACCAGCCCAAGCTTATTATTATTTTTATTATTATACCATTAGGCCAAATCCCTTTCGGAGTAAGCGCAACTCGTCTGGTTCCAGTCTCGTTGTACTACTAGAAAATGGAGAATTGGTATAAAAAGATTTGAAAGTGGAATTTCGATCAAGAAAGGTGTATGAGAAGGAGGCAGGGATAGGTATTAGATCAGTCTTAGAATTCATTGCGTGTTTTTTGCAAACAGAAAAAAACTGATTTCATTTTTAATCTTAATTCTTGAATCCAAAAGTTTCGCTTGAAACGCGGCATTTTTAGTGAACAGAGGCTTCAATTGATTCGTTGAGTAGAATGAATATACGTGAGGCTACTTCGGCAACATGGAAGGTAAGACCTAATAAAAAACAATACACAGGAAAAGGAAGTCCAGCCTGTTTCTGCTTTCAAACGACACACTCGTCCTGTGCAACATCGCTCCGACACGGGTCGCTTCCTGATCTCCCTAGCAAAATCCCGTACAAAGAGTTTCGAGAAGCCATTAAAATAATCCACGAAGCAGACACAGGCCAATTAGTATTCAAAATCGTTCATTTCGGGCTTCACACTTTTTCTTATATACGATTGCTCTCCAAACATCCCTATCCTGGCATACATCTCTTGCTTCTTTCACATCCATGCATCTTTTCATACAAGCTCTTGTGTTTTTACGGCTCTTCATTTTCCTTCTCTTGAGGCTCTCATTCACACATTCTATCCATTGCTTCTTTGGTCTGCCTCTGGGTACGCTACCCTTCGCCCTACCTGGATACACTTACTTTGTTAATCGTTCTTCATCCATTCTCTCAACGCGACCGAAGCATCTCAGCAAATTTCTTTCACCCTTGTTAAACAGCGTTGCTTTACTCTTGAGTTTACTCTTGTCCTTTTCTTAATACTTCCAGGTCTCGCGGCTGTACAAGACAGTTGGTGCTGGCACAGAATTATATATCGCAATTTTAGATTTTTTTATTACATTTTTACTTTTAGTAATACCCCGTACACTGCTGATAATCTTTCTACCCTCAATTAAACGTCTGGAAATCTCTGCATCTATCTTCCCGTCAGAAGTGAATAAACTTCCGAGATACACGAAATTATCAGCTTGTTCTATCCTCTTTCCATTTAAGGTAATATTGCATTTTGTTTTCGCATCCTTACTTTTAAACACAATAATTTTTGTTATATTCACGTTAATGTTAAGACCCATGCTCTTCATGCTGATATCCAGTCTGCTCAGCATCCCTCCCACCTTCCTCGTCAAAGAGACCCATCCTCAGACATTGTTCCATGTATATCGAGGTTTCCTAACGGTAGGATGCCACCGCAAGCGACACTACTTGACGGTACTTGACCAAAAATATGAACAATAAAAAGCTATCTGAGAAGTTAGCGCTAGAAAGTCATGCTTGCGGAATCGAACAAGATGAAGCTAGAATTTGGTCAAAACTTGAAGATGTTTTCTCGTTCCATCAAAGCATGAAAGTGCTATCTCGGGTGAACAAAGCATGAAAGTGCCAGCCAGTTCTCGCGTTTAGGTTATAAGATTCTTATGCATGCGCGCGGTCAGGAAAGTTCTTGGGTTTTAGAAATTTATGAAAGACAATACTAATGATGAAAAAAGTATCTAAATACTGGTCTGTTTTAAATAAATGATATTGGAAGAGTTTTAAAATACTTTTGTTTATTATCAGATACTTTTTTTATAAGGGAAAAAATATAACAGTAGGAAAAATGAAATGTAACGTATAGTGCGCCATATATTTTTTTAATTTCATAATATTTAAATAAGAATCGTTAATGGGAAACACCACTGTAAACAAGAAAAAAACACGTTTTTTCCAAATTTTTAAAAAAATAGAATTAAAGGGAATACAATGCTAATAATATTATATATTTAAAAATGGCCACCCTGGAGAGAACATCGTATGATATTTCGAAAATATTGATTTTTGTGGAATTGGCAAGTATTTGAAAAAAAATCTCATTTTTTGAGCCAATAAACGGCGCCTAATTGTTTATAACAATTGTTCAAATCAATATATCTGAAATCCCGTACGATGTTCTCTGCGGAATATTGTTATGAAAATGAAGGCGGATTCGCGATTGAAAATATTGAAAATTGTTCGAGTTATGCTGCGTGCCAATTTCAAAAAGTGTGTTTTGAGAAAAACGCGTTCAAAGTTTTGAGGTATGAAAGTACGAGAAAATTAAAAACTTCGATGTTAAAAATTTTTTACCATTAATCTGCAATTCCAGCACCATAAAGGCGTCCTTCTGCATCAATGTACTCTCCTTCAATCGATTGATAGGTTTACTCTCAATTGTTCGTTTTCTACGTGCACCTGAGCTGCTGCGGAGTGGCCTGACACGCTCGGTGGAAAAGCTAGAAATTTCAATGAAATCAATTTCGAACACGTATGAAACCTTTTGTCCTTTATTCTCAAAGGTTTGAAGAATATTTTAAGATCAAAAAAATCGCAAATTTCAAATTTCTACAGTGGTGTTACCCTTTGGTGCTGTTTCATATATTTTTCGTAAGTGTATGGATTCGAGCTCCTTTGAGGTAGTTATTTTTGCTGCATATTGAATCTGAACACTTTATTAATTTCTTTATCATCATAATAAAATATAAATTTCTGATCATCAGAATATTATTGTAACTTTTATACGATCTGTGATCTCAAGAAGCTCGCCGGTCTACCAAGCTGGAACAAACACGTCGTGAAGAAAGGAAAATCCTTGAAAGATATACCTATTGGATCTCATCAGTTATAAGGAATTTTTATTCCCAAAAATCATACACACGAACTGAGATGTAAATTTTATTTTCGAAGGGACAATAAAGTGCACATACCATCCGCGGCTTTCAAGTTTGAGCGCGTCTAGGCGATCAAAAGGGGATACGCTCAAAACGCCGTCGTTTGAGTTGGCCCCTAAGTCATATTTTTTTTCAGGTCAATTTTTAATTTTTTAATAACGTATTCCAATAGAAAATTTCATTGTGCATATTTTCATTCCTTTAAATACATGTAATAATTTCATTAGTTTCCGAAATAATCAAGAAAATGTTACTTTTTTCTGCAATCGCAAAATACGAATTTTTCGTGTTTAACTTGCCATAAGTTCTGCATTAATAGGAAGTTTGTAATAAAAATTCCAAAAATAATGCATCATCATATAAAGAAAATAACAGTCTCTATAGAATTTTAAATGATTTCTACTAAAAATTTTTAACGATTTACATTCTTCTTATGGCGTAAATTAGATATTGAAAGTTTCAAACGCTTCGGGAGTAAGGCGAATTTTCAGAAAATTAAAATTAACGGTCACCCAAACTTTTTTTAGGATTCAAGGAAGTTTTTCGAAAAATGTCAGACAATTATGTTATATGGTTTTAAAGTAGCAATTGATTTTAGATCTCAGCGCTGTCCCGTACGCGTGCTGCTCGTCCTGTAATATCAACGTCGGTATAATAGCGGACGAATGGAAGGTCAAGCCTGCCACCAAAGTAATAACCCACCAATTATTAATAATGAAAACATTGAATATACATTTGTTTATTATTTTTTTAAACAAATTGTAAAAAGTGAAACTAACAAAATATTTATATAATAACTTGTACGATTTCTTTGAAAATAGTTTGATCATTTTCATCACTTTCTTCAGTGTTGTCTTCGGCATAATTATTTTGAGTAAATTGCGAAAAATAATTTTCAAAGGACTCCTTTCCAGGGGCGGTTAGAAAATTAAAAAGACTTTTCACATATTTTATTTTAGCCGTTTTCAGTGCAATTCGACGTGGCTAACTTCTTGGAAGATCTTTTAGTTTAGAAAATAATAAAATTTTTTTTTTCGTACAAGTTATTATTTATAAATATTAGGTAAGTTTTACTCTTTATAATTTGTTATGAAAAAAAATAAACGAATGTAAAAAAAACAAATGTAAAAACTATTTTTTCTGCATGATGGTGCATATTTTTTGAAGATTTTATTACCAAATTCCTATTCATATAGGACTTATGGCGAGTTGAACATGAAAAATTCTAATTTCGCGATTGCAGAAAAAAGTAAAATTTTCTTGATTATTCCGAAAACTAATAAAGTTATCACATTTATTCAAAGGACTAAATATATTCGCAATAAAATTCAAACGACGGCGTTTCGAGCGTTTCTCCTTTTGGTCGCCAGCCGTTCGATTGTACTTACAATTTTTGATTCTTGGAAGAAGAGTCAAAAAAAAATTTCAAAATGCTCCCCCTCTTTGGTTTTCCATCCAAAATAGCTGGTTACCGAAATCATCCTTTCTTTCCCGGCTTTGAAAAAGTGTACCAAAGAAGAATCCAATATGATCATTCTTTCGTAAGGTATAGAGTATACAAACTACAGACAGACACCTTCGTAAAAACCATTTTTTCTGACTCAGGGATTCTCAAAACGTGGAGATTTCATTGAATACGCGAATGTCAATTTGCACATAAAACCAACACCTTTTCATTCAGAATGAGGATGTGAAAAGGACGTGAATGAACGGAAATTTAGAAAATAACGATTTATCAGCTCTAATTAAGTGTATTATATTGTATTTTCAGTGATACTTTCAAATAAAATGTTAAAATATTCATTTTCAATTACCTTAGAAGGTTATTGTTTAATAATAGTATTTTCATGATTTACATGAAATTTATACAAATTTATAAATTTATATTTCAATATGTTGATGAAAAAAATGAATAGAGTATTCAGGTTGAATACGCAGTCCAAAATAACTACCTCAGAGAGGCTCGAATCCATACACCTTCAAAACAAATAAAACAGCACCTTATACAGATTTTTACTTGAATATCATAAAAGTTAAAAAAGAATAAGGTGCATACGTTTAATTCTATGTTGCCTTCTGTTATATTTTTTCCCACTTATAAAGGAAACTATTCAAGAATATACTAAAGTATTTGAATACTTTTTAAAATATACGTATTGCCTTTAATCAATCTCTGAACCCAAGGACTTTGCTAGCGCTTCATCTTGCTCGATCCCACCAGCAGGAACTTTCTAACGCTGACTTCTTATTTAGCTTTCTATTGTTTATTTTTTTTGGTTAAGGATCATATAGTCGATCGTGTGCGTTGGCATCCTATCGTTAGGACGCCTCAATATATTAAATATCGAAGAGGACATAACGCATCCTTGCCTAACGCCCTGCCTAATACACGCAAAGAAAGGTTAAGTTGCCATAACCAGAAATTAGGTTCTTCCAACCGAACTGTTCGGTTGCATATGGACTGACCCAACGTAGGGTTCGCTGCAACCGAACTCGTTTGGTTGTATGAGGTTCGGTCTATGCAACCGAACTGTTTGGTTGGTGCAATCGAACAGCT
>WSXT02016710.1:0-14340 GCA_011762715.2 Neuroterus valhalla
GAGAATGTGCCCGCGAAGCGGGCAGATTTTTTTAAGGGCAATTTCGCACTGTTTAGAAACGGATGAAAACAGTTTTTCCTCAAATGAAAGTTTGAGGTTAAAGTTTTAAAGTTTTGTTTTTCTTACATAAATTTTTCCTTTTCGTTTTTTTTTCTATACACAGTTTCAAAACAGTTCGAAAGTGCCCCTACTCCCAAAATGATATGTGACATGCTGATTCTTCATCGACAAATTGATGGCCCAGTTGCCGAACTCATCTGAATGCTCCTCACGAAGGGTTGCATTCACCTAAGTCACATGATGTGGCTTGAGAGGAACGTGGATGTCGATATTTCTTCTTGTCCTCAAATTGTCATGATCTCCCAAATGATGCCTTGTTCTGGTAGTTAGTAAATTGATTTCCGCTTCTACAGAAAAATCTCTTGCAGTAGGAATTCTATTTGTTTCGCAGACATTTCTCCTTGTTTCGCTGAAACTTGTTTTCTTTCGGGGGAAATCGTATTCCTCCTGATTGGATTTGTAACTGTTATGCTATCAATCGACCTGTTTGAACATAATTTTCACATTCCCAAAGGCAGTTCCGGTTTTCAGTGGGGAGGTGAGGGGACAGTTACCAATAGTGTGCTATAAAACTTTAGTAAGCCATCTTAAATGAAAAAATGTGGAACCCTTTCTATATCCTAGACCTGGAAAGCAAAAGTTTTCTTTCAACCTTATACATTCCAAATTTTATGTACCACTCCTTTTTGTTCAACGTCTATGTCTAGGACTCTGGTCCACAGAAAGCAATGAATTTGATTACCTAAAATCATAGAAGTATTTATTTTGGTAATTTCATTGCTCACGTGCTTATCTTATGATTTGCAGGCTTCTCTGCGAAACTTCCAGATGGTAAGAAAAAAGTTGTAACTGTAGCAGAACCTCTGAACGCTGTCGTTTCGCACGGCCACGGCAAAGAGTGCATCATTAAAGGTAAACTAAAGTTGAGTGGGATGAAGGTATTAATGGATTATTATACCACAATGGAGGGTCTGATTTTCAAAGACTCAAAGGCTGGCCAAGTGGGAATGGATAAAGTGATAAAACTCCACTGTGACGACAATAAAAACTTGAAAACATACGTAACAAATATACTAAAAGAAATCTGCGATCCAAAAGTAAATCAAGAGAAGCTTAATAGGCTCGTCATCAAAGAGACATGTGGAACTACAATGAAACGAATGTAGGTTGCCAGGAAAAGTCGAATTTCCAAGTAATTTTGTGGCAATAAATATTTTTCTTCTAGGGTTGCGGCCCATTCTCATGATTGGTTGATAAACATGCCTGACCCTAGGTCCGGATAAGGCTGAGGATGAAACTTGAGGTAGCGACCGAAAGACGATTCAAAGCATGATATTACTTATAAAATTTCCTATGCAAAAATTCGAATATATATATATCGAACTGGAGTCTTTCCAAATTTAAATCTTATAATGTATGTAGAATAATCGATAGAACTCTCCAAATTTAGGCAATAAGAAAGGAGTTGTAAATTTTTCCGGGATAATAAAAATTAAGGATTATCAGGCTATGTTTTCCTTAGGAGGTCTTGAAACAAGAAATGAAGCAAATATTGAGAATAATTATCTTCGTCAGAAATTTAGGGGTAAGGTGTAGTAATAGAATAAGTGAAAATATGACGGAAGGAATGAACAGGGAAGGAGCAAAAAGACTGAACAGAAAGAGAAGGTGAAAGAAGGACTATCAAATGATAAAGGGAAATCATGAGGGAGACAAAAAGTAACTTCAGAATAGTTCAGGTTAGTTGAGAGTTCACTAGTCATGAGACAACTCCTCGATTCCGTGACAGGGTTTTGAGAAAATTGAGGTCAACAGGTCACAATAAAGCGTTCTTTAACCAGTTCCGAGAATGTAAAACGTTTAAAAATCAACATTTGTTTCTATTTCTGTGTGTTACTTCGTCGGTCAATTGTTCACATTCAATTTCCTTTTTTTCAACTTTTTCTGCGTCACTTAATTCCGTCGGGTACAACATCTATAAGTTTTCAAATATAGCTGAACACGCGTATTTTTACACATTTATCTTGATTCTCTGAAAATCCTTGAATAATAGAAAATTTTCGCTCCTGAATTTGTATCCAGCGTAATAAATCTGTCTCTAATGCCTCGTTTCTTCATATTTACAAAATTGTCGACACGAAATAATTATTCCGTCGTAGTTTAACGTTTATCTGCTTTGTTGAGAATCTGTTTGTTACAATCCTAGTCAATGAATCCACATCAGAAAATGAATTCCCCCAATGGTAAAAATATTTATTATTATAATTGTCGTCGCTGATTTATATTTTTGGGCGAAATGTCCATTGTAAGTGTAACTAAATTGTTGAAAAAATATTTTGTTGGTTAGAGATTTATTATTCAAATTGATACTTGACTCTTTCATTTGTTGCCGTTTATGTTAGAAAAAGGTTTTTTGTGTGTTAAATAACAATGTTTTGAACTGAAAGTTCAGAAAAGTCATGTGTGGTTGGAAAATCATAATTTCGCATGAAAATGCGGGTGGTTCGTAGACGAATTCGTGTGATTGCTTAGAAATCCAGCATTTTTCATGGATTGTTTTTTTCCTTAGTATGTAGGAAATCTTTCTTTTCGATTAGAGATTTTCATCCTTTTGCTAGAAATTCGTTTTTCTGTTCAAAAATTAATCTTTGTTGAATACTCTTCAAGAACGGAACAACAGATAATTTATTTTCGGAAACTAATCATCAATTATTTCCGCAAATAGAAAACGAATATTCTATATTTTGACCTCAAAACATCCATAGTGAAAACAACCTATGATCATTAAAGTAATAAGAACATGAAGGAATGTGCTATTTTCCCAGGAGAGTCGAGAACGCTGTGTATTCTTCTGATAACATTTATTGAGCAGTTAAACGACAAACCTGCAATAAATCATGTGTACTAAAAAATGTTTTGTAAAGGTAAAAACTTACTTAAATCTCATTATTATTATTTTAATTCGTGAAAATATCAATTTGGATAAATTCACGAATTTGAAACTGCACGTTATACACAAAAATAAAAATTAAGACTCCTTAGTATAATATCGTTTCAAAAAAAAAAAAACGAGGTTTCATTGAAATTATTCGTATCACAGTGCCGAAGTTTAGTATGTATTATCATACGAGTATTTGAAACACAAAGACGACAAAGTTGTATACTAAATACGAAATATTATGAATTTCCGTTTCAAGAATTAACGGTACGAAGCAATGATATTCTTTCTACCACAGAGAAGTGGAGAGTACCAATCCATTAAAAATAGAAACTACCAGTCAAGTGGCGACCCTTGCGCCACTTGTTCAAAATAGGTCCATATTATTGATAATATATCTACAAGATATTGATTTTTGTATCCATCCACGACTCGATCCCGGGATCGAAGGCATTTGATTTGAATATTTTGACAGCTACGATCTTCGACAAAATAAGCCTAGTTGTGCGTTTTCAACTGTCAGGTACTCTGTGAATACTGTTTTCAGCTTTTTTCTCATAATTCTCAGAGAATGCGATTGAAAGATCATTGGGTATGATGAAGTCTTCGAATTTTACAGCAGCGGGAATTTCCCCACATCTTGACATTTCAACAAAAGTTTTACACCCTTGATATATTTCCTACACAGAAAAAGAATTGGACCCAGTAAATGCATTTACTTGAATCCTATTTCTTGGGCTCAAGAAAATAATTTCTCTCATTGAAAAGGTCTAGGTTTCTTGGTTCAAGCATTTCTTCGGATGGATAGAATATTGTCTTCACATCAATATTTATTTCTCCGGGTAAAGGAAATGATTCCTTCGATTATTCGAATTGAATTCTTTTTATAAAATAATCGTAACTTCAATTAAAGAATCATTTCGTTGAATTTAATACTAGTGAATTGGATTCGAATAAATATTTCTTTGAAATTTATGGTCGAGCGCTAGATGAGGCTTTATGACTCATTGTCAAAGCTTCATGTTGCAGTAGCATCGTGGTTATTGCTGTGGCCTTGACACTCAACGGACACAAGCTCGTCTCCTGCTAGAAGTATATTTTTCATCGTATTTGTCTGTTTTCTAAAAAAACAGAAAAAAATTATTCAGTGTCAAATTTTCTAAAATTCGGAATGAAAAAATATACAACTGATTGAAATAAACATCTCCTTGGACAAAAAATGCGGGCGTTTAAAAAGGTATATTGTACGTCAATAGTAGTACATATTTTCCTAAATGAACAACTGAATTTGTTTACCCAAAATTGTAATTGATCTTGTTTATTATTTCTAATACTCATTATGCGTATTTATTTTAGAAGATTGATATGATCTGGAATCTTGATGAACCTGAAACAGACTAATCCGATGAAAAATATACCTCTAGCAGGAGACGAACTTGGGTCCGTTGAGTGTCGAGACCACAGCTCTAATCACGATACTACTGTAACATGGAATCTCTAAGTCGTAAAGCTTTATCCAGCGCTCGACCATAAATGTGAAAGGAATATTCATTCAAATCCAATTTAAAAGTATTTTATTTATCAAAATACTTGATTCAATAAAAATTATTTGATTCAAAAGCAACCTGATCAATACAATGAATCGAACCAATTGGACCAAGAAAATATTTCTTTAATGTACAAATCGCATTCCAAGAAACCTAGACCTTTCCAATAGAAGAAATCATTTTCTTGATCAAAGGAAATATCAATCAAAATATTTTCTTTCACCGGAAAACACGATTTTGGAGGCTTAGTGAGAAACAGCGAAAATGATCGATTCCACGATCGTTGATAAGTCCATTTGGAAAAGTGTACTTTCCCACACTAGTGACCGCAAAGTTCGGCTCTAGTATCATTGACATGTCAGTTCGAGGTGAGTTAACCTGTGGGAGACAAGTCGATTCCCAACTTGCATGATTGTCGCGCAAGCCGGGCGAGTGCGGCAAACTTCATGCTCTTTGGGTATCTCCTATGTCCCTCACTCGGTTAACAATATATTATTCTTGAGTCCAAGATATAGGATTCAAGCGAGTGCATTTACTGGATCCAAAATTCTTTTTCCAGTGCAGGGAAAACATCAAGAGTGTAAAGCTTGTGTTTAAATGTATAGATGTGGGGAGATTTCTGCTGCTGTAAAATTCGAAGACTTTATCATACTCACGATTTTTTAATCGCATTCTCTTAAAATTATTGAAAAAAACCTGGAAGCAGTAATTGCAGAATACCTGACAGTTGAAAACACACAACTGGACTCATTTTGTTAAAGATTGTTGCAGTCAAAATATCGAATCAAGTGCCTTTGATCGCGGGGTCGACGCTCCCTATAACTTTTTGTTCGGCTATTGTCGGCACCGCGCTGAAGCCGAAGTCAGATTGTGTGCGTGCAGTGTTCCTACTTAGGTCCACGTGCCGCACACTTGTACGTTCTTGGAAGTTCACAATTATTAAGCGACGTGGTTTTCGGCATACAAATCTGTGCACCACCAATCGAGCCATGGATACGAAAATAAATATCTGGTAGATATATAAATCGTATGGACCTATTCTGATAAATTAACCGCAAGGGTCGCCACCTGACTGCAAGCTAATGTTTCTAAAAGATTGTTACTCTCTAATTCTCTCTGATTATACTGACTTTTCGAAAAATAATTTGAATCAAAAAAATAGTTTGAGGATGCTACTCGAGCGTTTCCGCTGGTTTTCGTTCGAGCCCGATTGTGCACAGCTGAGCATGGAACATATGGAACCCCGTTCCCTATCGGTCTAAATCTGATTTGATCCGATTCCCACCTCTTATTCGACGTTTGATAAGGTTCTCCCAATTTTTAGTTTAGATAGACTACTTTTGTCAATTTTGTTTTGGAATGTAGCTCTTAAGTTTCCAGAACCTAATCATTTTCATGGAAATACAACGATTTTGCTAAAATCTCATCCTTCGAGGTCAAATATTCAATTATGTATTTGGTTGAAAGTTTGGTTACTAGGTAAGAAATTTCGTTGATAACTTTTGCTTTCCAGATGGAAAACGAATTTTTCGCCAAAAAGTCATCGTTTTGGTGACAATTCTATCTCCATATTTAGCTTCGCTAAGGGTAGTCAGTTGATTGTGGTGGCTAAGGCATGAGGTTTGTACCTACTCAGGCTAGTTGTAGGTTCGATTCCCACCTCACACTCTGAAAGAGCTTCCGGTGAACACTTGTCTAGCAAGGGTGTGTATATTTCCAGAGAGTTAACGTGCCAGTACCTCTTGAGAGAAAGGTTTATTTGGACTAATATTTTGGGTAAAAGAGTTATCGAGGTCTCTATCTACAAAAATACTATGAATAAGATGGTGGACACGAAATGTCAGAAGGTTTTCAGAAGAAATCGATCAATTGGACTAAAACTTAGCGTTTCGGGGTTTCCGAGGTAGCCGATTCTGATAATGATCTTAAAAACATAGAAGTCGGAATGGCGGCCACAACAAGACGTGAGGTTTCTGAAAGAAATCGGTTTGGCAGAGTTAAATTGAGGGTACAGAAGTTTCCAAACTTGCTGATTTTGGGGATTATCTTTAGAGAGTTATATAAGGAATGGCTGTGAAAACAGAGTATTTAAAATTTATTTTCGATATCAGCACCTTTAAACCTCCTCATTCTTAATTTTTGTACATTTAACCGATTTTCTTAAAAAACTCCTAACATTTTGTATGCGTCAATTCAGTTTTCATGTTTTGAAGATTATTTTGAGCCTACTGTACAGCGAGGACGTTGTAGCGTGAAGTCATACCTTTAGTAATATTTTTTATATCGTTATATGCAAACAAACAAGACAACATGTACATTATCAAAAATTTAAAATGGATTTCTCGGGATTGTAATACGCATGGTGACGATTCACATAACTGTGTCAACTTGTAACGGCTGTTGCGAACAATGCATGGCGGTCACTGTACTTTAATCTTCAGAAACTGGCTGAGCAATTCTCCCTATGGAACATATCCAAAAACCATTGTGAAATGGCAATTTCAAAATTCACACTTCTGTTTAGGGCCACGTACGTCAAAAGTACTCCTGAAGATGCTGTTCCATGATATTATCCACAAATCCTGTACATTTTAATCGCATAAATGATTAACAATGGTATTCACACTATTTTTAGTCAACTTGAGTTGGAGAAGTTGGAACTCAGAACCCCGATCAATCAATATCCTAACAAGAAATATAAACAATCGATAGGACACCTCAATTGCAAAAAAGCAGTGGAGTTTTAATCCAGAAGAATAATAAGTTCTAGGATGTCAATTTTCCATGTAAATTACATAATTGGATAACCGACTAGAAGGATTTTTAGATATGAATAAAGATTCATCATTCAGGTTGAAAAGTTACTCTTTCGGTATCTAGTTTTGTCAATGATGTCTGTATGCTGGTCTGTGTAATTTTCCTTCTGCAAAGACGACGACTCCCGAAAGATTGGACGGATGAAATCGGTCTTTAATACAAATTTTCCATAATTAGTTTCCCATACGAATTGTAATTTTGGTTTTAACATTAATTAATTGTGTAAAATGAATGAGGAATCGAATTTTTCAACTAGCAACGCAAAGTAAACAAAAGTTTCCTAATTGTGAACCATAACTTCATAAAAGACCTACATATTGTCTGTTGTTATTTTTTCTGTTGGATTCATGGTTTTGGTCTAACCATCCAAACTTCAATGGAAAAAATGCAACTTTGAACCTAAGAACGCTAGGCATTCAAAAATATGTGAATGAGAAATCAGAGCTTTTCGAAAGTCCTACATATTGTCGCTCAAGCACTTCTTGATAGGATTTTTTGATTGGAAAATTGCGTTGCTGATTCATTTGCTGGAACCTCGTGTTTCTTTTTGGAAATTCATCTTTGTTAATTACTCTTCAAGACTGTCACATCAGATGCTATATTTTCAAAAAACTGCCCATCAATAACTTGTAAGAATAGAAAACAAGTATCCTATATTTTAGCCTTGAAGCTTTCGAAGTAAAAAACCATAGGCTCATCCCTGTGATATGAACATGAAGGAACGTGCCATTTTTCCACAAAAGTCGAATTTGTTCTTGAGTACCTTTTAAAATGTTATCATTAGTTTTTTTTTGAAAATTCTCATAATTAAATGTTCCAGACATCTCTAGTTATTAATTAACGCAAGGATGAAAAAATTCTAAGTATAAAAAAAAAATTATGAATTTGTTCTCGAAACATCAGTGTATCTATACGACAAAATTTATTGAACAGTAAAAGACGAATCTATAATAAATCATGCATACTAGAAGTTGTTTTGTAAAGATAAGAACTCACCTGAGTCTTATTATTATTATTCATATTAAAATTGATTAGAACGGATTAACGAATTTCAGATATATAGTTGCAAGTATCATAATCAATCATTTTCGGATGACAGTATCACCGAAATTTGACTCAAGAAATAATAATTCGAAATCTTATGTAATTAATACAGGCTCAAGTTCTACACTTTTCAAATATTTTTCTTGGTAACGATACTTTTTGCCCACTGATCACAAAAAAATCAAGTCCCACATGAATAAATGTTGGGAAACTGGTCATTTACCATGGTGTTGAAACAAATAAATATTTTCACTTTTTTTTTCGTTATGGGAAAATGCTTCTTTTGAAAGCTGTGTAAAGTATCCCTACTTGAATCGTTAAGAGTTTGGAATCAATTTCAAAGGTGATGGGTGATCTCTTTTTTTGTTTTGAAATCTATCAATTAGGTTGAAGATTCTTTTATATCCTTTTCAGTTGTAAATCCATTCACTTGGATTAGGAATTGATCTCTTCCGGTT
This sequence comes from Neuroterus valhalla, assembly GCA_011762715.2. NCBI lineage: Eukaryota > Metazoa > Arthropoda > Insecta > Hymenoptera > Cynipidae > Neuroterus > Neuroterus valhalla. The sequence continues at coordinate 8,865 of WSXT02016710.1, forward strand.
ATACATCTTATTTTTTGGTAGAATTTCCAATATTTTCCTGAAGATCATCCTTTAAGGTTGCACAATCTACTCTTCTGGTGAAAAATTAAAGAATTCGATCCAAAATTCACTTTTGTTGTTGATAGATTAACTGTTTGTTTGAGGAATCAATATTATTTGGTTGAGAATCTAACGTTTCAGACAAATATTCATCTACTCTGGTTCTCAACTGAAGCTTTTAGCATGAAAATTCAATAAATTGTTTGAATGTTGAAACAGTGGGATGAAGATTTCTCTGCTCCTTCTTCGGTTGCAATCTGAAATGTAAATGCATTTATTTTTTCAAGAGTTTGTATTTCCTAGTAGAGAATTAATCATCTCAGTTGAGGATTCATCTCTGATTGAAATAGAAAGAAGCGATTGAAATAGGTTCTTTGTGATTCCAAGTTTCACCTAGGATCTGAAATTTCAGCAATTCCTCTATTACACGGTCATATAATTGGCTACGTGAGGTTCAAGTATTAAATTATGGACTTGTTTCCGCAAATTATCTAATCCCTACAAGAATCGCGAATCTAAAAAGACAAGGTTTGAAGAATATTTCAAATTCATACATTTTTTCTTAAAAATTTTTATACTACAGTGTGGTCTCCGATTGAAGAGATGTTGCATTCTCAAAATAAACAAAATTCATGATGTCTCTATAAGAGAATTCTAAATCCAGACCATAGTCCTGAGTACGAGGAAGATAAGGTTCCAGAAATATACAGAAGATATGAACTTTCCAGTCGGCTGTGGTACGCCAATACTCACAACAGGCGTAATACTGGCAGAACTCTGGTTCAATGCAGTTAACTGTTTAATGGCAAACCTGTTTGTATAGTGTAGTTATGTCAAGTGTCGGCTGAATACTGGCAAAACACGGGCCTAATACAAAGTGCTAATTATGGCCTACCCGTGTCTCAGGCGGTTATGCCAATATTCGACTCAATACTGGTAATATACAGGCCCAGTCAAAAACTCCTACAATGGCTAACCATAATTCCCCAATGGCAAGACGAGCATCGACTGTATACTGGCGCAATACGGGCTAGGCTCACGATCCAAGCAATTGCCGACCCTTATCTCCCGCAGTAGTGTCAAGTATCGGTTCATTACGTGCAGAACTCGGGCCTAATTCATGATGGCCAACCCGTGTCTCAGACAGTTATGCCAATAGTCGGCTCAATACTGGTAATATACGAGCCCTGTCCAAAACGCCTACAATGGCTAACCATCGTTTGCCGGTACGGGCGTAGTCCTGGCTAAAATTCAGGCATAGTACCGCGCAGTGTTGGGGAATCAGCACTGGCATACAAGTGCTAGCCCTTTACTGGTAAAACTGTGGCCTTATGCATGGTGTTCAACCCTTATCTCCCACAGTTACGCCGAGTGTCGGTTCAATACGGACAAAACTCGGGGCTCATTCATGCTGGCTAACCCGTTTCTCAGACATTAATGCCAATAGTTGGCTCCATATATTCTTGTAATTAACTTGCCTAAAACGCCTACAATGGCTAACCATCATTTCTCAATGGTGAGTCGGAAATGTCTATTAAAAATTTGCATTTTACATGAGTTCGGAATTTCAGAAGATCTGGTTTTATGAACCGAAGAAGGAAGTCTTCCTGAATTGCTGATATTTTTCGACGCGAGATTCTTTTAACTGTTCTAAATGTACACATTCATATTCATAAAAATTACAATTATTAACGTACAAATCAAATGTTAATAATTAGTTTATTATTAGAGAAAAATAATAAGTAAAAGTATTAACGTACACCCAAGTAAAAGTAGAGTAAGGGGCCACCCGTGGCGTAAATCTGGATGCCTCATCTCTTGAAAGGGCGATACATGGAAGCTATTTGAATATATTTTTTTTTTTTTATGGTGACCAATTATCAATCCCACATAGAAATTTCCGGTTCACGCCCTCATTAACAACGGGCGCAGTGCTGCGCCTGTGAGGGCTAGCCACAGCTGGGTGGCCAGCAGGGGTCTAGTACTGTCTAAAATCCAGGCATAGTACCCCGCCAGTGCTGGAAAACCACCACTAGCCTACAAGTGCTGTGGCCCTGTACTGGTACAACTCTGGCCTAATGCATCGCGGCCAGCTTCCTTGTCCCACAGTTATGCCAAGAGTCGGTTCAATACGGACAGAACTCTGGCCTGATTCGTGATGGCCAACCCGTATCTTAGGTAGTCATGCCAATAGTTGGTTCAATACTGGTAATTTACGAACCCAGTTTAAAGTGCTTACAATGGCTGGCCATCATTTTCCTATGTTGAGCCAAGCCTCTTTATTGAAAATGTTTATTTTGCATAAATTTGGGATTCAAAAAGATCTGCTTCAGTAAATCTAAGAAAATGCCCTCCTGAATTGTTGATATTTCTCGGGACGAGATTGCTTGTACTGTTATGAATTTTTCATTTATATTCATAAAAAATCACAATTGAAGGGTTCAACAGCTTAACCGTGTAAGTGCCATTTTTTTGAGAACACTTTTGTTGGCTCAATAATTCTCTAAAATTTTATCGCACATTATTGTAAGAGGGTATATCGAAATTCAAACCGGAAGTGTTTTTTTTTTGATTCGTGGTTTTCTATAACCGTGTTAGTGACATGGGCTCACCTGCGCGACACTCATGTGCATTGGTCTTCAACGTAGTCTGCTTAGTCGCGTTGATTCACTTGTTTTTTCTCATTTTCTAAAATTATTTTCTTTATTCTTTAAATTTTTTATCTACTTCTTTTCGAAGAAACGATTCTTTAAACTCGCTTTTCCACTTTTTAGCCTTCTTTTCGTTTTGGAATATGTATCAAAAATTCGAAACATGCGTTTTATGTTAACCTAGGTCTAAAAAAAGAAAAAAAAATTGGATGGACTTACACGGTTTTGACCGCAGTGGCTTTTGGGGTTATTTATCTCGAAAAATTTAACCTTTTTAGCATTTTGTTCATAAGGATCTGTAGAGCTCCATAAATTCTCGAGTGTAGTTTTTTTTTTTCTTTTAAGGATTCGATTTTTGACGAGGTTTTTCCCTTCTCTTGAAAAAGTCCTGGTGGACTTTCATGGTTTTGCCGTGGAGCCCTTCAATTATTAACTTATTATTCAGAAGTAAATAATTCATTAATAAAGAATAAAAAATCAATAATCAAAGTATCAACGTGCAGAAAAATGCATCCCTATTTTCCATAACGAATCCCAACTGGCCTGATAGCGTAGTGGTTAAGACTCTCGACTAGCGAACGTTGTTTATGTAGGTTTATGCGTAGGTTCGAATCCCTCCAGAGTGCGTGCGTGCGAATTTTAATTGTAATAAATCCGTTTAAAATCTTGACTACTGGATAATTATAAGCATGATAATAATATATCTGTAAAAAAGCGTGTAATCCAGTAGAATTCTTTTTTTACAGTAATTGTTAATAATTTTTGGTTCTGTACTTTGAGTGCAGGCATATTACAATCTGCAGTATTACGCTAGTACAAATTACACCAACAAATGCCAGTATTGCGCCAGAGCTGGCTGCCAGTACCGATCATCAGTACGGGGTCAGCACTGGCTGACCAGTGCAGAACATTGTTATCACCCCACACAAAGCCAGTACTGCGACAGCACTGTCTTCCAGTACCGATCTTCAGTACGGCGCCAGAACTGGCTGACCAGTACAGAACATCGTTATCACCCCAGACATATGCCAGTACTGCAGCAGCACTGGCTGCTAGTTATGCGCCAGTAGCAGCCCGTACGGGCGCAGCACCGCGGCCTTTGTGTATTTCTTATTGGGTTGTTATCACGAAATTTCTAGTTTTTGTAGCAGACGCAAGTTTGGAAAAACGAGATTTTTAGGATATACAAAATTCATATGTTTGTTCCTTTCAAAGCATCAATCTAGACCATAGTCATTAATTTAAGGGAAATTTCTTCTCATAAATAATGAACATATGGTACATGCATATGTGATTATATGAATGTATTTAATTTTTCTGGGAAATTCTAAGTTTCTATCGCGCTCGTGATTTTGGGAAGAGCATGTTGAGAGATGTATAAAAATTATTTTTCTTCTTCCAAAATAATTATGTCTTTCACATTCCTGAGTTTGTGAAAACAAATTTTGAATAATATACAAGTTCCTGAATCATAAGGAAGAAAACGTAATTTTGACGGTGGATGTGAGTTCAAGAAGAACGTTTTTCTTCATGTTCCCATTATGTTTATTGAATTCGATACAAGTACCTGCTGAAAAATAGTATCATATAAAATTGGAGATTCTTCTCTTATTACCGTTGGTCAATAAGATGTTTTAATCAGAAAACATTACTTTTTTACTTCAAAAATCCAAAATTTGTTCCACGAGAATGAATTTCGCGTGAAACGGAATCTCCGCTACAAACCATACTTGAACTATGGCATGGCATGATGAATTAATCGAGTAAAAATTACAAATATGAGATTCGATCGAATGAATTCGATCCTTTTAATATTATTTCAAAGAGAAGAGAGATCCGATTAGAATTTGTAAATCATCAATTTCAAATCGTAAGAGAAACCTGTTGCAATTTCGCATGCTGTAAATTTATCCTAATGGTTATATCCTAAGGAATCCCCTTATCTGCTCTATTTTTCATGTTAAAAAAAATATTTTGTAGCTTCACATTTAGAAATGTACACTTCATCTCATCTGCAGTGTATGCGAGCGTAAAAGTTTACCATTAAATAAAATTTTTATGCTCTCAAACATACTTCTTCAAAACTTCGAATGTCAACAATTGTGAGAAAAGCAGAAAAACAAGTTAGTTGTTAGAGGGAAATCATTGCATTCTGTTTGAAGAAGAATTTTCGCTCTTGCTAGTCTCATAAACCATTAGAAATGAAGTTCTCGATTCTTCTGTTTCCGACATTGATCTTTTTCGACAATGGTAAGTATTAATCTGTTACACGTAAACTTTTTCTGTTGTATTCATTTTTAAACGGGACAAATTATCCCTATAACTTCAGAATAGGAGTACTCGAAATCCTTTTTTCCAACATATATGTAGAATGTATCGACTTGCAAAGCTTCAAAATGTCACAGAACTAAAGAAAAAGTAACTAAACTCTTTGATTATGGGTGCATTTCAAAGAAAAAGTAACTAAACTCTTTGATTATGGGTGCATTTCAGTTCATATTTACAAATGAAATAGTAGGATCTAAAATAGATATAAAAATTCCAAAAATCATGGGGTTTTCAAAGTTGCTGGTCCCAAATTTGACGACAATAGCCGCTAGCGTGCAGTATATAGTCCACTGACGTAACCAATATTCGTTACCTTTCGATTGAAATTTGGTTTAACAACCACCGCGGGGCCCACCTGGGAGCAACTGTCATTCAAAGATTGGCACCAGCTCCCAGTCGAACCGCGGTTAAATACACCTATGGCCACGTCTTACGACCGTGAGATGAGTGACCACATG
>WSXT02016721.1:0-29262 GCA_011762715.2 Neuroterus valhalla
CATTCCCCAGGGTAAGAAAAACTACCCACCTGAACTGAATGCGTTTCGACGGCGCTGACCTCAAACAAATTCCGAACCCCTAGAGAGAATCCCTACCCAAGACACTAGTGACGAGACGAGCACCGTAGACTCAATTAGGATAGGAAAACCTAGAATCAGGAAACCAGTTCAAAAAAATAATCCCGGTAAAATTTTTATAATATTAAATACGAGAACGAGTACAGAATGGCTGATAGCAACACATGGGAAAATCGAAGGGTCAACTATTCGGGAAAAAATGAGGATTTTAAGAAGGAGAACACAATAGCCAACATTGAAAATAAAAACCAATGGATAGTCCTTAAATATAAAGCTACTAGATGGAATAATATTTCGGATAATTTAGGGAAATTGAGCGAACAGAATAATAGTTGTTCAGAAATTTGTGATGGTATTGTTGAGCTCAACGAAACCGGAAAATCTCAACTAGAAACATTATTAGAGAATAAGATAAAAATACACCGGAGGAAAGGACATAGGGCGAATTTCTTGACAAAACACAAAATTGACGTCCAGGGCCACGATCGCATTAAACAGCGCTATTATAACGTAAGCCTAAAAAAAAAGGAAATAATTTACCATACAGTAGACACATTACTAGAAAAAGACATAAGAAAACCATCTTGTTCCGATTGGTCAAACCCCATAGTCATGATTTTAAAACCAGGAACAGACTATAGACTTTGTTTAGATTTTAGGAAGGTCAACAATATTGCAAAAAAGGACATATACCCAACCCTACTCATGACAGAAACCCTTGACACATTAGGATCCGCAAAATTCATTTCGACCATCTAAAATACCTTAACATTGTACTGGACAAAATTATTGACGCAAATTTGATGATCAGTCCGCACAAATGCTAGTTGCGCTCCTCGGAAAAGAGGTACCTTGGGTTTAAAGTTAACGGAAGAGGACTCCAAGTGGACGAGGACAAAATCCAACCAATCCTAGATTTTCCAAAACACAAAAACATTAAACAGTTACAGCGCACTATAGGGATGGCAAGTTGGTACAGAAAATTTATTCCACACTTCGCGGAAATAATGGAACCATTAAATAAATTGTTGAAAAAGAATAAGACATAGAATAAGGGATTAGAACAGGATGAGGCCTTTCAGAAAATAAAAGACCTACTAACTTCAGTATGGCTTTTGACATTCCCGGATCACGAAAACTTTCCACCTTGAAACCGACGCGAGTATTACGGGCTTAGGAGCCGTACTCTCTCGAACCATAGACGGAATAAGTTACGTTATCGCTCACGCAAGCAGAGGCTTGAATGGTGCAGAATCTTGGTACTCGGCCTGAGAAATGGGCTTTAGAACTCCTTGAATATGACTACAAAGTCATACATCGAAAACGAGACAAGTTGACGAAAGACCGGAAGAACACGAAAAATGGCGAATCAGAGATTCACAACTCTATTTTTACAGAACAAACCCACTAAAATCCACTCTTTTACCACACTCTAACTCATGGAAACTCGTCGTACCAAAAAAATTACGAACTCAAGTTCTTTGCGGAAATCATGACGACATACAAGCAGGACATTTAGGTTCCGAAAAAACGCTCGCGAGAATTTCGGAGTACTCCTCCTGGCCTGGGATGTATTCCGAGATAATCAATTACGTCAAAAACTGTCAAGTCTGTCAAAGAACCAAACCGGATAACCAACCAATCGTCGAAGAACCTTGGACCATGATTGCTGCAGATATCATGGGACCATTGAAGATTTCGAAAAAGAGAAAAAACCAATACATCTCAGTTTTTGTGGATCTTTTTACAAAATGGGTGGAAATATTCCCGCTTGAAAAAGCGAACGGGATAACAATAGAGTTGAAATTTCATAAACGTGTCATTTCACGTTGGGGAACACCTAGGATGCTCCATACCGACAATGGCACAGAATTCGTTAACAAAACCTAGAGGGATCTAACCGAAAAATTCGGTATGGGTCACACAAAAACACCTAAATATTACCCACAAGCAAACCCGACAGGGTGTTACAATAGAACAATTAAGCAAATAATTGAAACATACCTAGACAATGACCACTCCACATGGGACGAACACATAGACGATTCCTAGTTTGCGATAAATACTAATAAAAATTCGTCTACACATTTTACCCCAGTGTTCTCAAACCTAGGCCGTGAATTGGAACCACTCCAGTCCCTTAAGAGAAATTTAGAAAACGAAAGCGACATCCAATTTCAAAATTAAGACAAATGGATTGATAGGCTGAGAAGACTTCAGGTTATTAAAGAAGAGGTCCAGAAAAACTGAGACCTGTCAAACGATAGGCAGGCAAGTAGGTATAACTTAAGAAGACCAATAGAATATAAAGGAGGCGATAAGATACTCAAGGTATATCAAAAATATCAAATAAGGCAGATAAAAAGGCAGGCAAACTATACGACAATTACGGGGGTCCGTTTATCATCAAGAAGAAAATTTCCCCAACGATTTATGAATTAAAAAACCATAAAGGAAAAAGTGTAGGTGAACGGAATGTAAATGATATTAAATTGGAAAACTCGACAAGGTGCCAACTGTGCCAGGAGGAGGTAGAAAGGAGAGTGATCTACGACCATTTGACCAGCTGTCCAGCGGTAAACTGGCTCATACAAAGGGCGTTAGGGAAGCCGGAGTAAGAAACCACCCACACCGCCACGTTCGACGACTATTACCCGACAATAATCGAATAAAGATCATTTTTCCTTTTCTCTCCAACACACTCATATGACATCCACCCTTCAACCCTCTCTTCCAGGACTAAGAAACCATTTCAGCAAATAGGATATACTCAAAGGACAATTAACCCTGAAAACAACAATTTTAAGGATAAATGACTCCACGGACGAGCTGCTTTCACAATTTGTTTCAGGTAGAACATAACAATCACGGATGAACAGGAATTTCAGGTATAAACCCGAACCCTTGCGGGGGAGGGGGGGGGAGAAAGGGGAGGGTAACAGAAATGTTACATAAGGAGGATAACTCGGTACGGCCCTGCATGAGGGGTTTGCTGGATCGTAACCGAGATGAGGCGGAATCGTCCGAAGAGGTCCCGAGTCCTCACGCGCCGGACCGTCGCTCTACGTCTCAGTCTTGGTTGGGTCGTGTCGTACTCCATAACTTTTGTCTTTACTCGCTTGTGTTCGCTGTTTGCGCCTCGCCTCACCGTGCCCGTCGGCTGCTTTTCAATAGCGTGCGACCGCTCCCTTCCACCTTGTTCCTGGGAGAATCCGCTCCGGTCGGCCGACCTTCGCCCAGGCCCATCATCACGCCTACACCCCGGGTCTGCGACTCATTCTTACCGCCACGTCGTTGCTCAACTAGAGCCTATAAGTTTTTAAATAAATGGTGACTTATTTTTAACTTTGGCCTTTTTTACTATATTCTCCCTTTCTTCTCAGCATCCAGATCCTTCTCCCCCTTCCTCGATATTACTCCTGTAATAAACATCATTAGGTATAAGTAAAAGCCTAGAATGGGGTACTGACAAATGAAGCCCATTCCTTCGGGGTTAGCCTTGTTTTAAGGAGTTAAGTACGGAATTATTGAATTTACCAATTTTAAGTGAAGCAAATTGATTTTCAGGCTTGACTAGATGGAGGTTAGGATTTCCAGTATGGTTTCGATAATTCAATCATATTCAGGAATATGGTATGTCGATATTCGTCAATTGAATAATATGTTATCACTGTTCAATAAATTGTTAGATCCTTTTTATAGAAATGTGTTCTAATTATTTTTTTGAGGTTGGGAACCCTCCTTATTTGCGAACACGCGCAACTACAAAGCCCGAGCTGACCACGCGAACCTCCGCTACACTTTTCATAGAATTTTTGTTTGATTTTAATAATTATTCCGTTTTTCGCTCAAGATTTTTTGATATTTTTATTTTGAGGATTAAGTGGCTTTAAAAAGGCTTGGTCCACAACGATAAATTATTACGTATTTAGAGTTTAGTATGTCATGTTCCTATATAGCAGTGCCAGAGTTATGTAGTTATTTATATCATTACACCATAAAGGCTTTTGTATAGAGTGTAAGCAAAACATTCATTGTCGGTGAGAAGAACACAGGTGTTCGCGAAAATTATCCTGGTACACATACTAGTAGCCTCTTTTCCAACGATGTGAATACCTGTTCAGAAATCAATGAAGACGGTAGTCGTTGGCCAGTAGAGTGTATAGTATAGTAGTATATTTATTGAGTTTAAGAATACAAATTCTATGGCAATGGAGAGCCAAAAATACATAAGAAAATATTAGTAAATCTAATTCAAACATACATTAGATAAGTATTAAAGTATATATAGCTATGTAGTCGAAGCTTGAAAATAAATCACTTAGTCAGATTGATCCGAAAAGTGAAAAAGCTCTCATTTTCAATAGCTGTTTACGTAGTTAGATGAACAACGGAGCCATACTGGGTCCTTGCTAGAAAGTAATACGCATTATTCTTGAACTGTGAAATTTTGTAAATTTGGTAAATAATACTTCCTGATGGGGGAGTAGATTCAACACTTAATAAGAATATGCGTCAAGTCCTCATTTTGTGTGTTTACATTGAGACGGCAACCTCATAAGCAGATAATGCTCAGGTTCTGTGTAGTTTACAAGAAGTTTTCCATACATCCAACTGAAATCACTCATTTCCAATCTGATCATATCTTGAAGTCAGTTGTATTTGTGATTCTTAGCGCAAGCGGTCTTAGTTAAATTTTTCATACATAACTTAGGATAACGCGAGTCTTCCATTTCGAAGACCTGAGCTGCTCACTTGAGAGCCATCTTTATTATATGATGGGAAACACAAGTTGTTCCTAGTTCCAATCTGACTATAAAATCAGGTGTGTTTCTGGATAGGCGAAACAAATTTTTGAAGAAACGTACTTGTGCTTTCTCGAAGACCTCTAGGTAGTTAAGACCTTATATATGGGAACCATATAGTAAAGTACTTTTGATAAAGGAATCTTGGATTTCAGCCATACATGGCCACGGAGAACATATAGAACGGATTAAGATACCACTTGCAGGAGCAGAGGCTAATTTAGCCCTACTTATCGCGTCGTAAGCAGCTTGCTTGGCTACACCAACCGTTGAAAAAGCAGCACTAAGGTAATCAAATATCAGAAAATTTCTGGAGGTCTATAACCGTATAAATTTAGAACCTCACCCTGTAGAACTCCCTCAGTGAGGGGTACTTCCTCTAAGAGTCCGCCCCCTGTCTTCACATGGGTTAAAGCGGTTTAACACGGGTTAAACGGGTTTCTTAAAAGCTTTGTATGAATCTAATGATTTTTGAACGAACCCCAAGATTGTAGAGCTTTGCCCAGATAAGAGGATGGTTTCCAGATGGAGAAGCACGCGAAAAATCTACAATTATGGCATACAAATGCCTGTTCTTGTTTTGTAAGTAAATTTGTGAGATAGCGATTGATGTAAATATATTATCAATACACCCTCTACCACGACGGAATCTATATGCCAATGATAAAATTTAGATTTTTGTTGTTGTAAATTCTAACAAAGATCCAATATTCTATCATTTCTATCACTTTCCTAAAGTTAGATTTTTTGGAGCCTCGGTATGCTGGGTTTCGATTATACCAATGACATTAAAACTGTCTAACGAAATTTCAGAATTTAAAAATATTACAAATCTATGGCAGTTCCAAAACGAGTTACTTGCGTTTTTCTCTAATAAAAACTTTCCGACGTTTCGGCACACAATGCGGGCCTTTTTCAGGAAAAGTTCGTTCTCTGAAAGACAAGTCCATTTTATTATTATGTCATGTTTTAAAATTGCCCAGAGTTTGGTTATCATCTTTGAATTATTATTTCTACCATTATTGGAAATTATTTAGGTTACTTTTTTTCTAATTTTCAATATTTGCAACAGCTCAAGAGAAAACAAGAAACATCAAAAATGGTTGGGAAAATATAAAAAAATAGAGTCAAAAGTAACTCTACCTGATATTGAAGGTCTCTCTGATACAATGAGAAGTTTTTTTAAGAAATTTGATATAAATGTATATTTCAAACAAAATTATAATTCAGATCATTTGTTTTGAATCAAAAAGCTTTGGACAAGATTGAAAATCTATTCGGCGTGGTATATATAATAAAGTGTACTGATTGCAATAAGATTTACATAGGTGAAACTAGTAGGAGGTGAAAATGATAGACGAGGAACATAAACGGGATTTGGAAATCGGAAATTTAAGCACTCGTCTATCACAATACGCCTGGAACTTTGACCATTTTCTTATATTTTTATTTTAATAGCATCAAATTCTAACAAGAGAGAATATCACTTAAAAAAGAGGAATTTGGGAATCAATTTTTATTTGTAAATAATTTATGAAAACTTCAATAAATGTTTGAAGTGAGACAATGAATATATAAACTAGATTTATCAATGCGCCATGCATTGAAGTATTCATTGTTCTATGATCTCCACTTACAAACTTGAAAGTTCATAAGCTATGACGCGGTTATCCTCACTCGTCATTCAATAAAAATGTAATCTTCTATAAGGTGTTGAAGCAATGGACATAGAAATTAACGGGACGGAGCGCAAACCTGCGGGGTCTGGCAACACGTAAGTAAGGGGAACGACGCACACTACGCATGCCACTGAAGCCGACATTGAAGTTGTTTTGTAATTTATTATCTATTATTCTTTTTATGTATGAACACGATTTTTTCTTAATTTTCGGTCTGCTAAGATTTTTAGATTTGCAGATAGTATGTGAACCTTTTCGTGGTATGGCCAATAATTATATTTCATGTGGCTTAATAGCAGATCAAGCATATTTGGAATTTTCGTACAATGTATTCAATTTTCCTGGAATCTTAAGGAATGGACTTTGTTGGAATGCGATTATATACCACACGTTCATACTAACTCACTACATACAGATCGTCAGCTTGTCATCAGAAAATTTCCTTACTATACACATTGGTTGTTTGTGTGAATTCTTCAAGCCTCAACTATTTGAATTGCCCTGCCTTATTTGGACTTCCTTCCGTCTATTATGGAGACGATGAGGATCTGCTATGTAAATGCACTATCTATCTTGGCACTCTTCCACGAATTCCAGCTCTTTTCAACGTTCACGATTACCATATTATTGCTGTTTCCGAGACGTGGTTACAACCCAATCACCGCTAGAGTTCGATTGCCCTCAACAAGTATGTGCTTTTCCGTAGGGACAAAGATGAGCGGAGAAGGAGCGGAGTCTGCTTATACGTACATGACAGTCTTAAGGGAGTCGTTGTAAGAGTCAGAGGGAGTGCCAATTATCCTACTGCTAAATTTTTGTTTATTGAAGCGTCGTGTGCTAATTATCAAGGCAGTGTATTAGTAGGTGTTGTTTATCAACCCCCAAATTCCTCTTATGGAACTGAACTTGAATTTGAAATCTTTGCATCTGTACCTAACAACAGTAATGTAGTTATTACTGGGGACTTCAATACTATCTTAAATGCTACTAGTAATCACACTTAAAACTTCAAATCTATTGTGCAAGCCTCAGGTTCTTCTTTCTTTATACACAATACCACTTATTACACCGATCGATCAAGTATTCGAATTGACGTTCTAAAAAATCTTAATTCTTACGCCCAACACTCCATACCGTTTCTCTCAAATCGCGATCTTATCCATGTTGATAACAGAAAGACTTTTGATGAGCCTTTGAACCAACTTCAAAATCAAACGGGAATTCTTTCTAGGGTGCATGAAAAAACGCTTCATGAGCACTGAATGACCTATCCTAACCTTATTAGAAACAAGAATAAGAATGAAAATGCTTGGCACTTTTTAGGACGATTATTCCCTATTCCGCCCAAGCATGAATAGGCTGTTAATAATTTTCCTCCAAATGAACAACTGGAAGCATTCCTATTTTCACCATCCCGCAATAGTTCTCCATAATGATCCGACTTGCTCCTTCTGTAATTTCCCCAGTCCTACTTAATTTCTACATCTGTTCTCTACAACTTGGGATTCTTCCGGATATCCAAAAAAATGCAATTATTCGGCAAATTTTAAAGGTTGCTGATCCCGCTTCTCCGACAGATTTAGGGCTAATCTCAATTTGATGTGCAGTAACAAAACTATCAGAAAAGATAGTCCATATGCAGCTCACAAAGTATCTTCATACAAGTAGTTGACTAACCCTCTCTGATTGGGCTTTCAGGCGAAACGCAGTACAGTTAAGGCTTCACTTAAGGTAACAACGGACATTATTATCGCTATCGATAGGAGGGAAATCACTAAAGTGATACTGTTTTACTTTTCTGAAGCGTTTGCTTCAGTCAATCCCCAACTTCTTTTACGTAGGATCATAACGTTAGGGCTATCCGATCCCGCATCTGCGTGGTTTGAATCATAACTAACGAAGAGATCTGTACAAGTCATAAATAACAGAGGCGCAAGGTCCAAATGGGCTAGGTTTGAAAGTGTAGCCCCCCAGGGCTCCATTCTAGCACCCTTCCTCTCAAATTTGTGCACATCGGTCTTGGGTGCAGAACTTAAACACTGCTAGTACCACAAGTACGCGGATGATTTTAAATTGAACCTTCCAGGCCCACTCGCCTACCGTAGAAGTATGCTAGAATAATCCAGGAGGACATCAGATCAGTGCTACAATGGGTACAGAATAATGGACTAACAGTAAATCCGATCGAGACTGAAGCAATTATTATCGGACTGACTTCCTTCCTGAATTTAGAAACTTAAAAACCTTTTCTTCATCAAAATTGGTGGTCTTGAAATTGAATTTATTGAAGTTGTAATGGATGTGGGTTATAAGCTTTACCGCACTGTTTTCTGGAGTGAGCAAGTGGTTTACATTTCGCGGATGATTTTTATGGTTTCTCCTGGTAAAGAGCCTAATTCTTCTGTATTTTGATTATGGGGATATTTTATACGATGGCATTACGGAGAAACTTAATTCAAAACTCGAGCGAGCACTAAATACAAGCATTCGCTTCATTTATGACTTGCCGAGATATGAACATATAACTCCTTATCGGTTGAGGGTTGGACTCCTGAATACGGCTAAAAAGAAACAATTTTCCATAAAAAAATGCCATGAAATCAACCCAGTCCCCAAGAATGCATTTTTAGCAGCTACGAAGAGACAGCAGGATGAAAATGAAACCAATCTCCAATAATGTGTCTTGTCGCGGCTGCAACTAGACAGCAGGATGAAAGAGACCTCATTCCCAAGAATGTGTCTTGGGCAGCTGTGATTAGACACCAGGATAAAAATTAGGCTTATCAGTAAGAATGAGTCTTTGGCACGGCTGCGACTCAGCAGCATGAAGAACACTGTCCACAAGGATGTGTCTTGAAGCAGATCCCACTCAGAATAGATCCAAAGTTTCCCAGGAATGTGTCCTGGGGAGAGCGGCATCCAAGAATCAAACATGTACCCGAAAAAGTACCGGAAAAAATCTCCAGCTGACCCACTTCTCCGACTCAAAGGAACAAAAATGTTAGTGGATAAATCAAGGCCTGGTGTGGGACAGCGAGAAAAATTCAATGAATGAAAGACTCATTCGTCGATATTCAAATTCACAAGTTACTCAATAAAGCTCGGCCAGATTTTACTCGATTACATCAAATATGGTTTGAGTGAATCAGTTCATTCAAACAACAACAAAAACTCGGTTTTCAAGCCAGCGACTTATTGCACGCATTGGAGTTTACAAATGCACAAAAATATTTGCGTTCTTCAGGAATACTCAAACCAAGATCCGGAAAATCATAAAAATCCTGGAAAATCTTGAAATGCAGCCAGAACCAGCGACAATTCATCCACAACCAGGAAGGCCAAACTGAAGAACCTTTCAAAGCCAGACACACTTGGGAGTGCTGTCAGATCCAGCAAGACGAGTCATCAACAACCCGGAACACTAATCCGAGAAACCATCAAAATCCAGGAACACCCTGGAGTGCAGCCAGAACTAGCAAGATGAATCATCCACAACCAGAAACACCAATCGAGAAACCATCAAAATCTCGGAACACTCCGGAGTGCAGCCTTTACCAGTAAGACATTATCATCTACAACTGGGAACAGCCATACAAGGAGAAAGCTCAATGAGTCCAATAAGTAGACAGTCGGTCAAACCCAATTACAGGAAGGGACAGCCACGAAGCACAGAAGCCACGCGAGAACAGGAAGTAGCTCACAGCAACCCGCTGGAGCACTACATCTGCCAGTACAAAGGATGGAACCCAACTGTGCAACAAGAGAGGAGCGAGCGCCAGCCCATGATAACCAACAGCAGTAAATGAATTAACAACAAATATACTGGATATTGGCGTCTGGCGATGATGACTTCAAGAGACGCGTTAAAGACCAAATTTAGGCTATAACTTAGGGTGAAGTAGAGGAATTAGCTGAACATTTGGTCAAAATACAAAGCTTGATCAATTTACTCGAAGACGAGGTCTCGATAGTGGACTAGTTAGATTGGGTTCACAGGGGGCTACGCCTGGACAGTCAAAAAGTTGTCCGTTGCTCTAAATAAAAGTTGTTCATGGACAAATATGGACTTGAGAGAAGCTGAAACTGCCTTCGCCCCAGAAGCCAAAAAAAACGTCATTCTCCGCAATTAAGAAGGATATTGAGAGGAATGCCGCGATCACTACTGAAAAACCACGTACAGATTACCGGGCGAAAAAGGTGGTCTCTCGAGCAGCGAAAGAAACACGCCCCGTCCTGCTTATAAGGATCAGAGAGGTGAGTAGAACAAGAATGCTTCTGCTGATAATAAAACTATAGAATCTCCTGCCAGAGATCCGTTCTATCTGAACGTTAGAAACAATCCCATGACTATACGGTTGTAACCTTGTTCAAGCCTCCAACAGTAGGTTCGGGAGCGCGATATTTTTGGCATTGCTGTACATGGAAGGATGTCAGGGAGTTAGTATGTTTGATAGGAAAATGGGTTTGGGGACATTTTCGGACGACTGCAGTATTGTGATCAAAAGACTTGATCCACCTAGATATATTTGTAACATTATGAAGCTTGATTGATAATGGCTGGTATTGAATTTATGGCAAGCTCCATCAGAATTTTCTCATCTTTACACCTTGAGCTAAATAAAGGGAAGCAGTATTATATTTTTTTTCAGGTGTTCATGACGTGGACCTCCCAAATCCTTTCGAATGATCGGACGCACCACATTTTATCCTAATAAAATGAAAAAGGAGATTCTTTCACTCACCAGCTATGAAATGATGCTTCAGCGACATTTCCGAAACTCAAAAAAGAAAAAAATCAAACAAAAATAGACATTCTTTTGGGACGCATAGCCTTCGTGTTCCAATTGGCAGCTCGAGAGATATTACACCAACTTACTTGCATTCTTTTTTCGAATCTATTTCCGATTTTCAAATGTTTTGCATCGAAAAAAAAGACCTGTTTCTGACTTATCTGTTTTTTAGTCCACTGCTCTCTTCTGGGCACACGAATGCCTAACTTATCTTTGGAAGCCTCAAGAAGCAAGTGTCAGAGTGGGTATCACGGTTCCCACTTTCAATTGGCTTTCCGTGCCGGTGGAACGTGCTATCTCATTATTGAGTGGTTCACGTTTCTCGCATGGGAGAACTTGCTGCGAGGTGCTGATTTCAACTTCCCTTATATTACTTGACGGTAAAAGAAAGCACATAAGGACCTATTTTTTAGATTTCTTCGACAGAAGCTCTACATTTGTGTGGATTTGGGAGAAAAAAAAGAAAATTTCAGTATGCGACTTTGGGTTTAACTATGTCTCACACTTTCCCTTCAAAATAATTTTTTTTTGTATATCACGATTGGTGTGACCCTTCTTGCCGATTTGGAGTGATGAATGATGCGAAATTTGGAAAACCGGTTTAGCTTTCCTCAGAATAAAATATTCGCTGAAGTACAAAAAAAAAGGATCGCAAGAGTACTATCTGTTCGACTGTCCACATGACTTTACTTTCCGCTGTACCATCTATTCTATAAATTTTTCCGTTCATTGAAATTTTTGTTTGAAAGTTGTTCAAGAATCTGATTTGTGCTATAATCGTAAGATAAATAACTGGGATTCTTGATGTGAGATATTTTTGAGTTCCTACATATAGAGGTAGAGATAGCAGAATCTGCAGAGATTGCGAACCGAGCATTTATCTCAAATCTTCTTTATACAGGAGAGATTCATAAGCAGTAACTAAACGCAGTTTATTAAGCACACAAGCCTTCACTTTGCGCACACCAATCTCAATTCTAACGGCATAAGCGAGTGAATTCGGAGGGTCATGTAGAATCTTTTTAAAAAACGTTGTTTGTATTTTTTTCATTCCGTCGAAGAATCTAAGGCTCCATACTTCTACACCATACATAAGTGTTCTAGTAATCAGACTATCGAAGAGTTTCTCAATTGGTTTCCATGAATTCAGCTTTGTTTTATTTACAAGTGCAATCGTCACCCCTTAAGTGATATTAGCCTTACTAATCGCTTTCTGTGCCGCGAGTACAAAAATTCCAGATTACGAGAACGGAGTTCCTAAGTATGTGTAATTTCTAACAATATTACCATACATAAAAGGTTTATATATTTTTTTATTATTGTGTCCTCCCTTCTGGAATATAACAATTTTTGTCTTACATTCGTTTACTTGAAGCTCATTTAGAGCCCATTTCTTATTTGTACCTGAGAGTCTGCGAATATAGCCACATCATCGGCATATACCAGGAGCAGAATTTCTATCCAATGATTTATTGATACACTTCTTATGTTTTTTCCCATTTTTACAACCCCTGACAGGTCTAAAATTGCCCTGGAAAATTGAATTTTTGAAGCTTTGCTTCTTTTGGGAAGGTATACATAAACTCTGAGAGAGGCGACCTAACTGAGAAGAACGGGATAACCCGTCACGAGGAAAGAGACAGATTTTTCGACAGATTTTTGGACACACGCCTTGACATACGCAGCTACCCCCCCCCCTCTCTCTTTCTCTTTCTTTCTCTCTCCCTGCCGTTCTGGAGGCATATGCAGTAGACTCTGCGCTTCCCGTTCTCACATGTCATCCTTTCGCCCACTCTTGTCTCTTGTGCGGGACGGCGCGAAGCACACTCGACGCGCCGCGTGTGTGTATTGAAAACGGACTCACACGTTTGAATCTTCAATTGCAATCAACTTTATACTTCCTGCTACAATCTTTCTTTTACTGGCGTGCATGTATGCATGAAGTGAGAGGTTAGCTGTTTTCTTCCAATCGATTAATGAAATAAAAATTAAATTGATTATTTTCTTCCAACGCAATGGAGCAAAGCTTCTGTAAGCGGTCCCGCGACCGCTCTACTTTTTTCCGAATTGTTGCATAACTTCCACTCATTGCAAAATAATGAAAATCTGAAAAACAAATTAGGTAAATGCAGTAGATCTTTCGTAATTAATTCCCCAAACAACCGCTCAATTTCTTGCCTCGAGAGTGTAAGTACCCTTAAGCATTTTCCGTTTCATTTCTGTTATTTATTTTGTTTCCGTCGTTAGGTTTTTTTTCTCTTCTCTATTCTTTTTGGTTGATCGTGGTATTTTGAAGTAATGTTTTAGCAAGTTTCCTGGTTGTTAAGTTTGTAATTTGGGTCACGCCCTTCAGGCAACACTGCGTAAACATCGCAGCGAATCGATGTCAGCCTTTTTCCTTGTAATCTGGCAATGAATCTTTCTCTCTTGAATATATTTCAACCTTTATGCCTTTGAACTTTCAGCATTGTTTATTTTGTCTATGATGTTTCTCGCCTTTGCGAATGTATCTCTTGTCGAGTGAAACCGAAGAGTTGTCTAGCGCCGGCAGATAGGACGTTTCAATATTCATTATCCCTTTTAGTAAACCATCATCATTATGACGTCACTCCCAGTTTCCTTCCCCATGGGGCTGGGAGAGTCGTTATATGGGTAATGCAGATTCTCCATTGTCACTCGCGTCTTCTCAATTTTCTCAATAAATCTTCTTCTTCTCCATCCTTACCCTAGTTTTATTTTTGAAACAATGAAAAAGTGATCCGTTCCGCATTCAGAACATCTCATAGCCCTTGTATATTTCACAAGTCCTCTAAAGTCAGAAAAAGAGCTTACGAGAGGATTTTGAGTGGAAAAAGAAAGAATGATACGGAAACATACATAAAAGAAGTTGAGGACGGAGTAAGGGAAGGGACTTTCAGCCATGATAGTAAATGTATAAAAAAAGCATATTAGGCATATAATGCATATGAGACTGTCTTTTGTAATACTAACATCTGTATTCTAGACATGTTTCAAGAAAACTGTAACTGACGCGTGTAGAGAGCAACAACAAAATTTATCGTATCTTCAGTTTTCTCAGTGAACTGTTTTTTTTGTGTTCCAGAAGCAAGAATCGCCGCCATTATTTTGTGTAGAATATCTCACATATTCTTTATATTATATAATATATCATCTATATCATTTTATAGTATCCATTTTCAATTGACTCGCCTATATATTGAAATCAGAAATATTGTTTTTGCTACATGTGTAGAAACCGCAGGGTTTTCCATCCATCGCATGCCTTTCCATCTGTCACGTTTTTTCCCTAGTTCTTCTCTTAAGTCAACAATGATCAACGTCCAACCCTTCCCAGATGACCGAAATCCGCGATTTTTCACTATGCGTTGGAGGAGATATCATTTGCACTACGGGATAGAGCAGGGCCGGCGTCACACTTTTTTTTCAAGTGGGTAGTAAGAAAAAAGCTGGGAGGGGGGTCTTCCATGGAAGATGTTTTACAATTTATTTTGATAGAAAATATTAGAATTTAGGGTTTTGTCCGATGATTCAGAGTGGGTATGTACCCACTGGGATGTTTTCCGAGTGGGTACCACTACCCATACTACCCACGTCAACCACAACATTTTGTGGGACTCGCGTCTAGTCTCAAGTAACTTCGGTGCCCCCGTCGCTACGGCTCATTCTGCAAACATTGCGCTCAATGTGAAACGCGTGCTCTCAACCCTGGATATAGATTATACTCTTTATGATATTCCGGAAGTGCAACTGATAATACAACCAATGTTTACCAAAATGCATTATAATGAAATATGTTGGAAATGGCATACCTTCATCAAGTATTTATTTCCGATCAATTGGAACAGTGGATCTGTTGGCTCCAGCATGTATGGACTGAAAATTATAGAAAAATGTCATGAATAACGTTGATTTACAACAAAATATCATGCAAAAATGTTTCGTTACGAATCATAAAAAATTCCAACCAAAATGCGTGACATTGTGACATTCTTTTCTTTCGGCTAGAGACTCTGGAAAAATTATTGTATTTACTTCGAACTAGTATATTGTGCTACAAGTGCAAAAAATAGGCAGATTAAAACAAGGGTAGAGTGTGTCGCTCTAGACAGGAGCGATTCGAGAGGGAGTTTGGGGCAAGTCGCATACGAACTTCAAATGAATCGGATATAATGTGACTGCGAAAATTGCGAGCTATATAAGAGTTGTACCTGCCTTTTTTCTGCACCTGTTGAATACGAAATTCTTGTAAGATGTGTGAGGAAGTGTTGATTCAAGAAACGATACTGGAAAATTTTCTGAATATTCTTGAAACTCCTGGTTGAATTACTATATAATATCAAAATTCTGGAGAACCCGTAAAATATACAGAGAAAAGGTCTGCTGGAGAATTCACGAATCCATACTCATTTCGTACTTTATCGAACTAGAAGGAATTTTCTAGGAAGACATGGAGCAACTATGACTAGATTTTTCTGAGCAGTGTCCTTTTCGAAAATCTCAATTATCATAAACGGAACGGACTAGAACAAATTTCAGGTTTGCTGGTGATAACAGCTTTGATGACACATGCTAGGTCGCTCTCGGATGATAAATTACGAAAACTGTTTAAAATCAATGAAAATTTCGAAATACTCTACACGACCTTGTACCAAAACAATTAAACCCACTTTTTATGAATTTATTTCATGTAAAGATATCTTCTAGCTCAGGATATCCTTCTATGAAAATCTGGATTCCTCAAAGCCAGAATAAAGATTTGATTCGTTTGTATCGCGCTAGAAATTTGTTTTTGTGCACGCTAGAGAAGGAGTTCTGATACTCTAAAAATGCTCGGAGCCACGCTGATAAATTTTCCGAAGCTCGTGACCTCACGATTAATATATGTTAGTGAGTGAATAATTTGGATAGAATGTAACGTGAAAAGAGGTGGTGAAACACAACCCAAAAATCTTACAGCATTAAATTCACTTTGTGTTTATTATTTTCCAGCTCACGTTCCTTTTTCGAATATTAAACTGTAACTTCTACTCAAGTGTTGGGCGCGAGGTGTGCAAGTCCCAGCTGAACATTCAAAACTCAACTCAACACAAAACTGAAATAGGAAAGGGGCATGACTTTTGCCCTTGGCTGCTTGGTCCTCGTTAGAGTAATAGTGGAGGAGATGGGTTAGCCTTACCAGGAAAATTCTAACCTTCATTCAGTAATTCGGCAAGGAAAGACGATAACTAATTTACAAGTTTGCGAGAGCTCATAGCAGAAGCCGTGTTTCAAAATCTACGGTTCTTTGGAGGGGTAACTTGTGGGAAAAAAGAGATGCAGAAAGGCAGCCTGATTCTCAACCTTGATTGACCGTAATTTGGCGCCCGAAACAAATATTGTTCAGAATTACAATTAACCTAGGCTAGCCCAATTGTCCAGCCAACACTCTTAAAGGCGATTGGTAAGTGGGTTGTTTTTGAAAGCTACAATATTTTTAAAAGTATCAAATATTCCCAACTTCAGATAAATAACCCATAAAATCGAAAGAGCCTAATTCCGAACAATTGAGCAAGGAAGCACGAAGAGCAAGGTGAATTACGAGGTCTAAATTGCGGTATTTGTGCGGCGAAGGCGTAAAAACAATTTACCAAAATTCCTACATGGCAAAAACAACGGCTGCGAAGTTAACAGGAGGGACGCATGATAATAGAAAGAAACCCTTATTTTCCCACAGAAAAAAAACAAGAGTCAAAGTCAAAATGAAAGAGACCCGAGGGATTTCACATATTCCGGAAAAAAATCTCATCCATAATTCCTCAAAGAAAAATACCATGAAAGCTGATTGGGTGCTGATTGGGTGCTTTCGTCGAGACCTGATTCTCATCCCATTCAGGAATTCTTGTTTTGGGCCACAAAAGAGGTTGTAAGAGTGGTGCGCCGACGTCGTGCTTGGCTTCGGAGGCATCCAATTAATTCATGCCAGATTCAGGAATGGTTGGAGGCAACAGTCGGAGAGATGGGAACCAGATTCAATTTTATTTTTGATTCTCAAGCGGAGAAGACAGCAGCGGATTCTAGTTCTCTAGGCGTCCCTAAAGTTCCGAAGATCTCCTGATATCCTTCGTTGATTGGAGTCATAGCAAGATCGCAAACAGAAAATATAAAACGAAACGCATAAGCCCTTAAATTCTTAAAATTAACCTGATAAATGTCCTGTGACGTTGCAGAATTTCTGCAACTCACAAATTCCATGTAGCATAACTTATTTAAAATTTGATGTTCTCTTGTTCTCACGAAGGGTACAAAATTCGGCACTCCTCTCTTTTGTTTTATTTCGTTATTTTATTTCATCTTCTTGCGATTTACTTTATGTTTTATTTATCTGTCTCGTTACTCTATTTTATACCTTTTATATTTAATGTTGAGAATCTAGAGCTGTTTTTGACCTTTTTTTCTTGGTAACTTTCAAAATTCCGCGGTCTCGAGCGAGAGCCATGCAGCTTTCCGCCAACCTCTAGATCGACCAACTGGATCTATTCACTCCACACCTGCATATATCTGCGCATCTCTGGTCCCTACATAGTTTTCTGGATTTTCTTCTTATCGTTATCGAATTTTCTCTTGGCATCCAAGGAGAACTAATTAGTTCTACCACCCAGGATAGGAGGGATTACCATTTTGGTGGCGTCTGAGATCCAAGGCACGTTCCTGGTGAGGATCGACCGAGGCGGTTATTACAAAATTCATCATAAGAATAGGCAACCCGCCGCAAATTATTATCGTTATGAATGTTTATGTTGTGAGAAGACATTCGTTGGCTTCTCAAGTCTTTTGGCTTTTTTCTTTTATCGGGAGTATCGAAGAAACTACTCCAAACCTGCAGTAGGGAGAAAGGGTTCCTCGTTCTCCACCCAGCTATCAGGACACAGCCGGCCCTGAAGGTTTAAATGAGAGGACTCTCGCTGCTTACTCTCTCTCATGCGAAGGAGTTTGGAATCTCTCTCTTGCCCGAAGGCGGCTGATAAGGACCAGCGAATAAAGGACAGGACGATAGGATTGACGAATCCGAAGCGGGCCTAATTGGTTATCTTTCTCTCGGCCGTTGCGAATTTTCGAAAGCGAGTTTGTGCGCATCAGCCCTTCCCTAATCATGTAATTTCCCCCGTTTTATAAAAGTACCGGTGAGCGTTCAAACGACCTCTTTTACATTGTGAATCTTACGTGATAACACGAGGTACCGGCCTTCAGCAACATCAATCAAGGTAGGAAGCCGTTTTTGTTAATGGTTTCGCCAAGACGCATTGCAAAATCTATTGTCATTTTTGCCTATTTCCCAAAATAAGTTGCTCCTTGGCTAAATCATCGGTAATAATTGAATTTATATTATCGCTTTTCACAAAATGCTGCACTTTCCTGAATATGTTATTGCCGTGTTATAATATGCTTTGCTAATTTTGTTTGTGTTCCGGAGTGCCGAATGCCTTTAACTATGTTGGCTTTTTGTTATTTTAAGATCCCCTGCCGTTCTGATAATGAGACCCCTTAAAGTTTTACCTTTTATTTCAAGATCCCTTGCCTTGTGATAATAAGACCCCTGAAAGCTTTACCTTTTATTTTAAGATCCCTTGCCTTTTCGATAACGAGACCCTTAAAGTTTTACCTTTTATTTTCCTTTCTTGTCTACTTTAAGAGAACTCCCAATGTGTCTGTTTTTGAGAACCCTAATTTTAGAGTACCCCATTGTGTTAACTTCAAGAGGACCCCTTTTTAGTTCATCTTAGAGAACCCCATTTTGTCTACTTTAAGAGAACTCCTTTTTAGTTCATCTTAGAGAACCCCATTGTGTCTACTTCAACAGAACCCCTTTGGAGTTTATTTTTGAGAACCCCTTTTTTGAGTTTGTTCCCGAGAACCCTATATGTAAATTTTCAAGAACCTCTTTTCATCTACTTTGCGAGCTTGCCTTTTTTTTGTATTGCCAAGAACCCTATTAGTATCTTACTTTACGAACCGCTTTTTGGTATTTACTAGAACCCTGTATCGTACCCACTATTAGGTTTCCCTTTTCCGCTTGCGTTATGATACTCGTTTACGACATTCTATTTTGAATGTAGTTTGTAAATTCCTATTTCAAACCAACTATTTATTTGTTATAGAAGAACACTTTCGTCCCTTAATTTCATCGCCTTTCGATGACCTTTGAGATTGATTCCCCTAATATTATATACGTTAGTTCTGACATTGTTACTCAGAAACTGTAATTGTATCATTTCTACGATTTGCCCCTCAATATTATTTAACTGCGATTCCTCCTCATTTTCCTTTTCTTTGCGTGAATTTTAATGTTTAACTTCAATATCCATGCACTGATGTTCGAAGTGTTCTATATTTTTAGAATGGCTATAATGTTTTCTTTCATGACATGTCATTGTTTAGATTTGTTTAAATCTCTGAATAAATTGTATAATTTTGTTGTCATGTATCCTGAACTTTGTAATTACGCAACCCTCCCCTCGACCATTTTTGGTTTAGACTGAGCTAGCAGTTTTTGTCGACCCTAATTTTGTGTAATTATTATTCAATTTACCTTTTGCTCATTTAATATTTCTTTACCTTTTATTATCGTTTTCTATGTTCTTATTATTTTTATTATAAATTTCCTCAATCTTGCTTATTTTGGATTATCTTATCTTTGGATACTGCCTTACTGAATACCTTTTGTGTGAATTATCGCTCGTTTTATTTGGGGTAAACCTTTTTTTTATCGAAGTTCGTGAGGTTCTCTTAATTTTTTTTGTCCTGAAACGTTTAGCGTTCAGTCAGGTTTCCGCCTAATTTCGGAATATAGATTCCTGGTGATCTTTATCTTTTCTCACTTCGATTTAATTGGTTCGCCCCTGTCTCAAGCAAGGACTGGGTCCCAAAAATTCTGTGTTCTATTTAGCTCAATTTTATTCAAATAGGGTCCTTAGTGCGCTATTTAAAGAGACCATCAATCAATTCCTTTTGATTGAAAAATTAGCGTTACAGTCCTTGGAGTGTAGTGGCATGTGCGGGAAAGGAATTTCTAAAAAACTCACTCAAATAAGATAGAAAAGTGTCTGATTGCAAATTTTTTCGTTACAAACTTCAAAATCCAGAAGTATGAAACCAATATTACCTAGCAAGTAAATCAAGACGCAATTTAGCGAATAAAGGGATGACAAAGCAATTACACTTTTAACGGTAAAAGATTTGAGAAAATCCAGGAGCACCGCTTCCTGGACACTGCTGGAGGTTTCGTTAGGTATGTCGGCTCTCATCGAACAAGCAACTTTTCTTACCTAAATTTTCGATACAGAAGATTTGGTGAGAAAATCAAGGGACCAATCCAAGTGCGCGGGTGAATTCAAACACACTTGGTTAAGAAGTGCTAAAATAAAAAATTTATAATTTTTGTTAAGTGGACTCAAGCGTCAGAGTTTGGAATATAAACCAAGTCTAGTCTAATAGAATTTTCCGAAGTTGAATTTGGATATAAAAATATCAATGTGGAGAGGGAGAGGAATAGAAAATATGATTAATTCAGTACAAATCGTGTTCAAAGGGAGGAGAAGCATTTGGACTTTTTTGGAGGAGGAAACTCGAAAATCAAACATGTCCATAAATTTCCCAAATTTTCAGCACAATTTAATTTATACCGTATGTTAAATCACCGGAACCTAAGTCTAGCTTGTCATTTCATATGCATAATGAAATTTAAATTGGTGCTAACGTTGATAATTCAAATGCTTTAATTGGTTTTTACATTTACTTCAAATGTATGTACTACAAAGCTAATTCTGATTAGATGTTTCGAATGAATTTACTATAGGTGGACGTGACTTAAATCCATGCCATGAGGAAAATGCCTTTTAGCATTGCCCTAAATAAGGAAAAGGTACAACAAGCTGATCATCACGTGTGTCATGAACGAGACAACAAAGGGAGAGAGTTCATCGACAGTGTGAGTGACATTTCTTCACGTGGGAATGTGATACTAAATCGGGAATCGCAATTCTGTACTGTATTTCCATTTCAAGCCATTATATACTACTTTCGTAAATAACACATTCGTTTCTCATTCGCATTCTCTCTTAATATCATCATTCCTGTTCCTTCATTTATCACCTCTTATACCTTTCCTTCTTTTACTGTTTTCTCTACCTCCTCTACATATCTTCCCTCCTTCTCCTGCAGTTTCTTGTACAACATTTCCCCATACTCTCTTTTTAACCTATTGTACTATCTTTTGCCAGTCCTTCCTTTTTTCCATATTCGCACCCTTTTTAATATTTTCTTTTTACTCTCCTCATGTTCCTCATCTCACCATCCTTTTCTCCCTTTGCCCTCCTTTTTCACAGTCTTAAAAGAGAGTTGATATTGTTTCTTCATTCTCAGATTCTCAATTTTCATTTTATTAATTCGAATTAGAGGTCATTTCATTTTCTCTTTTTTTCCAGCATTATGTTTTTCCAGCAGATAACCATGATTGAATATATTTAGAAGTGATAGACGAGGTTTCCGTGCCCTATACCATTTCTGTAAGGACCTCGGCCTCGATTCTGCTCACCTTTTCCCCGCTCCATTAGTATTTAGATCAAAAGGCAATGAAAGTTTTGTCCCTTCTGCAACTAGTTGTCATACTACACTCTTTTTCATGTTCCTCGATCAGCTGTTAATTCGTTCTGTGACTTTCCTGCTGTGAATGCCTACAAGTGGATCAGGTCCAGTAAAGTCTTCTCTTGTAGCTAGTTTTGTGGTACTTGGTTTTCCATTGCCTGATTGTTAAGTGCTTCATAGCACGCCCACACTAATAGCGACGTCATAATAACTGCCCTGTTATCCAAGCAAATATGGATGTTCTCTTTATTTCCATACTCCAGTGCCTCGTAGGGGTACTGGAACATAGCCATAATCTCAAATTGAAGGACTGTGGTGCAGGATACCATCTGGATCATGATGGCTGTTCCACTCTTCTTTCGGTAGATAGATCTTTCTTCTGTTTCTCCTTGTCGCTGGAGCCACCTGTGAACCAGTTGTCTCCAACACTCGACAGGTGTGTTGACAGTGTGTCATGTTCAGCCCATTCGTCTCTCGTGGATAGACTTACACGACACTTCCTTCGAAGAGATAGCGAGAAGGCGTTTTATCGCTAGGCACACTCAGGGTTTGCCTACTCACCTCGCAGTGCTCAACCCTCTACCACCAGACCACCGCCACATAGGCTGAACTAGGAAGCAGGATCGCTATGTAGATCCACATAAGTGCCTCGGCAGAAAGGCACCCTTAGAACTTATAAGTTATTACTTATAACTTCTCAAAGAAAAAGCTTAGGTCTCCTACCATCCTTACTTCAATAGTGAATAGTCCCCATTGCCATTATCCTGTAGTGGATGAGAAGGCACCACAGTAACTGGTTACAAAAACAACTTAGGTCACATCATATGCTATACCATACCATTCCTTTTCCCAACGTCCCGTGGAGGAATGGCAGATATTCCTGAGGCGGATTATAGAAAAAACTGAGGTTACATAAGATCTCTATTTTCAGTGTTCCGCGGAGGGAAGTCATAAAAAGAATGGTAAATTTCTTTCTTTAACGTCTTGGAAAACAAGATTTCAATAAATGAAGGCTATAAACCCTTAAAAATACGACATCTTCCAGACTAGTAATATATTCCAAATTTCGAATCGATAACGTTTCGTTGTAAATTGCTTTCACTGCTCTCCAGAATTGCCGCCAGAGGGCTATAGAACGGTTGTGTTTGGGGCACAGTTCCATCTTTTTTGTTGTTTCTTTTGGACTTCTCCGCAATTTTGTTGGTTTTGTGCATGATACTTTAATCTTGGTGTGATCCTAGTCCACTTTTCGATTACACAGTGCGTGTTCCTTAGTGTCAGTCGTCGCTATGATTGGAAGACAATCTTACTCCAATCTTACTCCAATAATACCAGTGTTTACTAAGTTTCGACGGGTTGTGTCATTTTTAGTGTTTTCGTGGCTTTCTGGACATAATTTTACCTATCTGATAATTTTTTTCTTTTTGTAGCCATTGACTCAATCTTGTTCGGGTACGCATTTATTTTTCTTCAAAATGTGATTTCTCGCTTCAGTGGGAAATTCCTGAGCTTTGCTCCTATGACGAGGCAAATAAGTAATGACGTCACTGCTAGAGCGCCTTCGTAACACGTCACAGCCTATTAGGTACGCGTTACAGTAGCGCGGGTTGCCTGCTGACAGGCGCCCTACCTTTCACTATAAAAGAACTCGTAAAGATCTTATTTGTTCCTCATCTATTATTTATTACTTGTAAGAAAGTCTAGTTCCGCCTCTCAATCAAAAGACGGTACTCCTGGTCGTACATGCAGGACTTGTAACAAAATAATTAAGGAACTCACAAAAGCGAAAATTTGCACCTCCTGCAATTCTGCTTTCCATGCGAGGTGTTGTTCTTTCTACGGGATCGAGCGAGATAAAGGTGGAATACTGCTGGTCTGTAGCGCCTGTCGTAATTGCTTTACGGATGATGATACAGCGGCAGGGATTTCCTCCATATCAATTAGAGAGCTCCAGCCTTTTATGGATTCCAAGGAGGAGGAGAATGATGTGATTGCCAACAAGGTCACTGATAATACTGTTGAAACATCAAATGTTACTCAACTAAGCAGCTTGGGACCATAGGACGCATCTCTACCATCAGAGGACCCTAACCTTGAGTCTTCTAGATCTGAACAAACTGGACATATCTCATCCGAACCAGTCGCTTTGCAAATCCTCTCGTCTTTAAAGACTATCAGTGAGAGATTGGAGAAAGTGGAAGCTAACGGCTCACAAATGAACAAAATCATCCAGGCTTACAACGAAACTATGTCAAGTTGTAACTTAGCCGTTGCGAAACTCTCTCCCAGCTGCGATTCTGTATTGGCTGAAATAAAGAAAATCGTTGAACGAAACACGCTTCTCCTTAGCCAATTTGAATCTGTAAAAGTTCAAGTCACCGAACTGCAATCTTCAAGCTTGCAGCACTCCAAGAACTTTGAAGAGTGCAAGTTAGATATTATCAGTCTGAAAAGCACATACGAGAAGCGTTTGAATACCCTGGAATAGGCGGATCGTGACCGGGAAGCTATTACACGGGTATACCAACGTCCCCTCAGGAGAAGCTCTTAGACCTCGTCGACTCAATCTGCAAATCCGTCAAGGCGAAAGCCTACAAAACCAACATCGAGGACGTTCTCAGGGTACTGACTAGAAATAAGAAGCGTCCTGCTCCGATAATCGTGAGATTCAACGTCGCTAAAGTAAGGGATGACTTGGTCCCAAATAAAATAAGAAAACGCTAATGGTCCAAGATACTGATACCAAACTAGCAAACGGTCTTGTCGACGTCAACTGCAACCACCCTCAAACTCCTTATCAGCTACAGTGCACGGTCAAAGCTAAATTTGGCCCTGGTAAACTTCCAGGTAGAGCTTGGTCAAAAGCATCGTTTGAACCAATAAGAATCCCTGATCCGACCGACTCTTTTGATCTTGATGTTTTTCTCTACAGCCAGCTAAGTGAAGCTGTAAACTTTCGGCAATCTTGACTCAATATCTTCGTTGTTTCGGGTAAAACCTCGGAATTGGTGACACCAGTGATACCAGCATCTCCACGTCTTTTGGATTTCCCTGTTGTGCCTTCCTCGAAGTCTTGCTTGCCTGGCTATTCGTTCGTGGACGCTTCTCCAATGATACGCCTTCAAGATTCAACGGGCATGTCATCTAATGTTTTACAGGTAAAGCCGGCCCCTTCTTCACCTGACATCTCGCACATTTCAAATTGTTACGACTTGGTGTCTCCGTTCGAATCGACTTTTTTCGCTGTTAGTAATTGCTCTTTTTCGGATGTCCATTTAAACACTTCCTTCGGTGACCCCAGTCTTTCACATCTTGGCAGCAAGTAGGAAAAACAATTGCACTTGGCTCACATAAATGCGAGATCATTCCCTCCTAAAATATGTATAATCATGGACACCATTCATTTGTATAATATCCACACTCTTGTGATCTCCGAAATTCGGCTACGTACTGATATACCCGATAATGCGATACTCATCTAAGGATTCAGCTTGATACGTGCCGATCCTAGAAGCCGCAAGGTAGCTTTAGGTGGTGGGGTCCCTATTTCTTCTAAAGATTATCGTAACTTCGAATCTGTGTATAATCACCTTACCCCATTTGCAACGGAGGTTCCGGATAACATTTCTGTGAATTTTTCCCTTGTTATACTTGAGCTTAGGAAAGCGCGCATCGCGAACATGGGAATTTACAGGAGCCCAAATGTGGATCTGTCGTAGGATAATGATTTGGAAGAGGCCTTGATTCGTCCCACTTGTGAATCAAACCATGTAATTTGTCTATGTGATTTTAATATCAACGCGGCCGACACCTCTCATACATGTTAGGCTAGTCTGTTTCAAATCTCTCGCTCTTTTTCGCTCAGACAGATTATCAAAGAACCAACTCGAGCTGATCCAAAAATAGATCTCATTTTTGTAAACGACGAACTTCTAGTTTTAGATTCAGGAGTATCCAAGCAATCGGGAGAATTTGATCATGCTATGATTTTCTATGACATAAATCTGGATTTATCAGCAAGACCGAATATATATTTAATGGTTAGGGACTTAAAACGCGTGGATCAAAAAAAGTTCGATGAGGTGGCAATTCGGGCCGATTGGGCTACTATATTGAACCTCTCCTTGTTAGATGGAAAAGTAGATCGCTTCTCTCATATAGTTTCAAACCTCCTTAAGCAATTCTGTTCTTTACGCCGTTTCAGAATCGCTAGACCTAGGTCACCTTGGTTCACGGAGTCTGTAAGAAAGGTGACTAGGGCTAGAAACAGAGCGCGCTCCAAATGACGAACTTCAAAAACTGTATCAGACAGAAAAAAATATGTGCTCCTCCGTAACCTCACAACTTGCTCTCTTCATTCGAAAAAAGGATATCTTGCTAGCAGCATTTCGGGCAAGCCCTCTTTCAAACAAATTTGGGAGAATGTGAACCTGGCTGGTGTCTGGTCAGGCCACAGACAATTCTCTTCGGGAGATCTGCCAACGGACCCCACTATCATTATTGACTTTTATCCAGATACCATCCCACCAGCAGCAACGTCAGATTAACTAATATGCGACCTTCTGTTATACGCTAGTAACATACCTGACTCTCAGAATACTTTTTCGTTCACAGAAATCGACCTTAGTCAAATACATCGTGCTATGAGATCGTTTACTCCTACAGCCACGGGATCGGATGGTATGAATAGCTTCGCTGTTTATTTCTGTGTACCATCATGCTTTTCTGCATTACTGAATATTATGAATACATCATTAAGGAAGGAAGATTTCCCTCGGCATGGAGATCAGATATCATTCGTCCTCTTCCCAAATGCGGAAGCCCAAAATCGTTTGGTGACTTGCGTCATATAACGATTCTACCTTACCTGTCGGAAGCACTTGAAAGGATTTGTATGCAGCCGTTAACACCCTACATTAACAAATACAATATATTACCCCCCAGTCAATTAGAGTTTAGGAAAGGCTTTTCGTCTGCTACGACTCTTCTTCACGTCACGAATGAGATAAGTAGATCTTTGGATGGTTCAGAGGTAACCCTGTTGTCCTTGCTAGACTTGTCCCGAGTTTTTGAGACCCGAGATCATGGGTTGCTTTTGAAGAAATTAAAATCCATAAGAGTAAGTGGGGCATCTCTATCCTGGTTTGCAGGGTTCCTCTTTAATAGAAGTCAGCGCGTCGCAGTATCAAGTTCGCAGGTTATACTCATATCCCCGTATAGGGATGTGAATAGGGGAGTTCCTCAAGGGGTGGTTAGTAGTCCTACCTTGTTCTCAATATATGCGAGCAACCTTCCTGCCTCTTTGGAAGATTTCTTGCGTGGGGTGGAGGTGATTTCCCAGGGAAGAATGAAAATAACCATACACATGTATGCAGATGATACACCGTTTTACATCCATTGTAAGCGGGAAAAAATTAACGAAGGAGCAGTCATCTTAAACGCGGTCATAGTCCACATCGCTGACTAGGCGAAAGTTCGAGCATTGGTGATTAACCCGTCAAAATCTGTCATTCTACCGATAGGCAGATTAGATCATCAACGTCTCCCAGATTTTTTTAATAATTCTTCCAAGCTTCTCGTCGTGTCGCAATCGACGAACTGAGCGCTCATCATGCAGTTGAATTGGAGCTTCAAAGAGCACGTTACTGAGAAGGTAAATGCCGCATACATTCGTTTGAGAAAATTGTTTCCGTTTCGTCATGCTCTTCCAACTAGGACCAAACTCCTAATCAGCGAATCGCTAATTTTTTCTCTTCCTGACTATGCCTACACGAGCTATGGGCCTTTCCTGAGTGCACCACTGAGGAACAGGATCCAGGAAGTTTAGAACTCCTGTTTGAGATTCGCTTTCAATATAAGGAAATTTTATCATGTCTCCCCCGCTTCTACCGAGTCAAGTTGGCTAAAAATGAACTAACGGTAGAGATTGCATCTCTGTGTTCTTGCCTCCAAGGTGTGGTCACGAAAGACCTCGATTTTTTTGAGAAATCCCATTTGTAGCGTGAAAGAGAGGCGTGGAAGAGAGTCGTGCAAGAAAGTCTGCAGTCACTAGATCTAACAGGGAAATTCTCTGTTCCTTCAGCCCGCTGTGCGAAAACGGAAGCAACGTTTTCGTGCTTAGCACCTCGCCTTTTGAATGATCTTTAAGACCGTATTGATTCGTATAGCATTCTGTCAAAAAAGAGATGTACCAAAGATTGCGTTCAGAGCTGTAAATGTCATATGAAAATCTACGAAATAAAAGAAAACCGCTATTTGAGACATCCGCGATATGTATTAGTCTAACTGCACTATTATTCCTTCCTTTGAAATTACGATTTACATATCCCACGATTCTTGTGTTATTTCGTGGTTATTAAATACATTTATTTTGACCAGTTCAAAAGTAAGTTGTAAGAAGATTAGGTTGTAAAGCAGCTGCCAGCTGAACCTCGGCCTTTTACGTCCACTTAACCACCTCAATCATCTATCTAATGTATATTTCATGGAACATAATGAAGATTCATTATTATTATTTCGTCGAAAATTAATCTTGGGTCTTTTCGCCCGGTGTTTTATCATCAGCCACGGACTAAGTCAAGTGCCTGATAAAGTCAAGATGTTAACAATCAAAAAATTTAAAAACAAAGATCAAAATTTGTTGCACAGATATTTTCGCAGGCACAATATCAAGTAATTGATGTAATATGAAGTTCGTCTCATAATGATGTTGTCACTACACAGCAACAGAGTTTGTTGAAGGCAACTTTGGTCACCTCTGGATGCTTTTTTAGAGCATTTTAGAGCTTTTATTATTATTATTATTATTATTATTATTATTATTATTATTATTATTATTCGTCAAAAACTGATCTCGGGTTTATTATTCGGTGTATAATCACCAGCCACGGACTAAAATACACCACGCGCCTGGTGAAGTCAAGATGTTAGAAATTTGAAAATATTAAACAAAGTTCGAAATTTGTTGCGCAGATATTTTGGCAGGCACACTATTGAGTTATTTGTGTGATATAAAATTCGTCTAGTTATGATGTTGTCAGTACACAGCAGCAGAGTTTGTTGAAGATAACTTGCGTCACCTCTGGACGCTTTTTTAGAGCTACCACCTGGTACTCCATTATTATTTCATCAAAAATTATTCTCGGGTCTTTTTGCCCGGTGTTTTATCATCAGCCACGGACTCAGTCAAGTACCTGATGAAGTCAAGATGTTAACAATCAAAAAAATTCAAAAACAAAGATCGAAATTTGTTGCGCAGATATTTTCGCA
>WSXT02016722.1:0-14339 GCA_011762715.2 Neuroterus valhalla
TGAGCTTCGGTATTTTGAAATTGGTAGATTTATAAATAATATCTAGATTTTCATATTTATAAATCATTTCAAATTTGTTTATCTATAGAATTGGTGCGTTTGGAGATGCTATCTGACAGAACTATTTTGATATTTTCCCAGGCAAATATAATTCACGTTTTTATTCCAAACTTCGGCTGGGTCTGGATACGTCGATGAGTAAGAGCCCCGATAAGTGTCGTCAGCAGCGCTGACTTGCGTGGTCTGCTCCATGGTGTAATTGAGACATGGTGTGTTCCCTCCCTGGACAAATTTTCATCCTGTTCTGCGCACTTTCAAAACGCCGCTATATTGAGGATTCAACAAATCAGATCAATTAGAGCGAAATTATATTGCATGGCACCACGGTCGTATAAACAGGTCCGGACTCTCTGGTAGTGGGGGCATTGAAGCGATGACTCGCGTTTTGAAGACGACTGGTGTTTCTCTAATCGACCACCACGAGTGGAGCGCATGGATCTAGGGGTATATAGTTGGAGCCGGTTGTAGCAAATCTAAAAGTTTGTTTATGTACTGACTTGTGACCGGCATGCGCAGTTACATTGAACCGTGTATAAAAGTGTCTCACAATAAAAATACCAAAAGTTTTGTGGTTTCTGGTGATTATTTGTATAGTTATGTGATTTTGAGCAACAGCACAATGCCAAAATCGTGTTGCGTTAAGAAATGTAATAGAGAATATGCTGCTAGCGGAGGTAGAAAGCGTTCTATGTTTATGGTTCCAAAGGACGAGGGACTTCGAAGAAAATGGGAGGATGGTATATCAGGAGTGAATCGGCTAAAGTCCTTCCAGAGTATTTGTGGAAGGCATTTCGAAAAAAATTGTATCATACGTAAGCACATTCACAAGGACGCCGATGGAGCTGTTATTCAGAGGGTAGGCTATTTATATTGAAAAGAAATTCGATTTTACCATTTCTTGTCCAAGCCTTTCCTAATTTTTATTTTTACTTGTTTATTGTTCATTAATTGTAAAGATAAAGTACATTTTCTTAAGGTGCAATAATTCATTCAGGTTCAGTTAAAAAAGGCAAGATTAGTCAAATCTGCTGTGCCTTCTATATTTGACCGTCACCCTAAGAATATTAATAAGTGTGATAAGGAAAATAATATAATTTTGGCAAAAATCAGCAAGAATCAATCCAATATTGCAGAATTGATGAATAAAACTTATAGTGTTAATACCACAAGAATGATAATCGAGATCCTATCGATTTTAAATTACATGGTTATATCATACCATTTTACTTTGTTTTTGATTTCATTTCATATTTATCTTTAATTTCGCTTTTTTCATTTTCCTCCCGCTTTTTCAGAATCTGATCTTACGTATATAAAACAAGAAAGTCTGCTGAAAGTACAGATTTAAAATACGTTGATATTCAGACTGAAGATGTCACAAAGACTTCGTATGTAAAATCGTTAAAAGTGTGTGAATCCACCAGTGAGACTGATCATGTTACGCATTCGACGGGAGAGAATCTTCAGTATTGCAACTTGGAAGTAACTGGTAATAAAAATAATTTACATTCACTTTCATTTATTCAATTAGATATTCGTCTTCAATCGAATGCTCTCTCATATCACTTTTTCCAGGTTAATTTTGTAAGCATATCTTGAAGAGAGAAGAATATAATGAATGCACGGTGTGTACTCGTGCACTTAAAAAGTATGATGATTACATTTCAGTGGCACAACTGATCGACATGGAGACGAAAGGAATATTTTCTTCATGTTAAGGATGAACTCTAGATACAGTCAATCTTAAAATTCGATAATCTGTATGATGATTTATATAAATGACCAAAATGTATCTATTAATAGTTGCTGCGTATTGTGAATGAGGCTTATAAGTGTGCCTCAGAAAAAAATAATTCAAGTTGAAATTGTTTATTTATTTATCAGAAGTTATTCACAGGCTTAGTTTTTGCTATGTCGTTACGGAAAAGTCACAATTCTCATTTAATCATATTATCAAGGCCTCATTTAATTCTTGGAAAGATCCTCTACAATTATATTTGGGTAGTGTTGATTGAAATTCGAACTTTCATTGTCTGTAACAATTACAAAAAGTATGATTTCCAAATAAATTTTTTCAATGCAATCCACCCTAACAAAATTGTAGAGAATCCTCCAAAGAATTGAATGAGGGCTTGACCATTAGGATTGGATAAGAGCAGTTAATTTTTTCTAACGAGAAAGCAAAAATTAAAACTCTAAATAACTTCTGAAAAAAGAAACAATTTTAACCTGAATTTTTTTTCTGAAGCACACTTAGAATCCTCCATCTAAATACGCAGCATTTATAATGGATATATTTTGGTCAATTTTATAGATAATTATTAAGATTATCGAATTTTGAGATTTACTGTAACTAGTGTACATCCTTCATTAGTTTTATTGAAGAATGTTTCGCGAAACGTGCAACGAGCATTGACGTATTTGATCTCACAGTTGATAAAGTTTCGGACAAGTATTCATTCAGCTTTCCGTGTAAAAAACATGCTTCTACGTTATTATCATATGCTTTGTACTTTTATATTCGACTCAGGATGAGGCAATTTGCCTTTCAATATTATTTCCCATTTCTTCCCCTGAAATCATTTGTATGAAGTTATATTCTTGGAATGCAAAATTATTTGCATCATTGTAATGTTTTTATTCCAAGCTTTAATTATTTTATGCAATGCGTTTGAATATTTTCCGAACTCAAATGTCATTAGTTAGAAATTTATCAGAAGTAACTCATTGCAATAACAATAAATCAGCTACTAAATCGTACTTTTTATGGCTTTTGTTAACAATAAAAATAATTCGAATATTCAGATTAGTTTTGATTAGGTTATTTTACAATATTTTACCCATTCATGCCCGAATTTGACGGTATGAAGGAATAAACTATACTAAAAAATAGACAGAAAATGATGTTATTGACAGGGATCTTGCATAGAAATTAAGAATGTCCCCCAAAAATTAACTGAAATGTTAAACACAGATATAAGATAGTGTAGTGCTGTTTCTTTAATTGAAAATACTTGAAAAATGTTGAATAAAGGCGTACTAAAGTTTACAACGATCTAGTGCTTTATGGCGGAAAAGCTTAGATAATCAACGCTGTGATCATTAATATTTCAAAAACAGAAATACGTTCTTCAAAATGTGAAAATTGAACCAGAGTTGGGTGCGCTAATGATTATAATTATGTATTCAAACGGAAAACTCAAAAAGTATCACGGAGCTTACCTCTATTGGATTTTTAAATTCTATTTACTTTTTTGATTACTACATAACCTCATACAAGAAAGTTTTCGGTCAATGTCTTAGTTTGATTCATTTCTTTAAAACTGCAGGACAGCACGTATTTAGGAAAATGATCTTTTTTCTTCCAGAGAATAAATTTAAAAACAAAGAATGTATCATATTTTATTCAAAAATGTAATTAATATGATCGATCATGATTCTCATATAAGCAAAATGATATGAATTTTGTATGCCTATTATTGGAGAAAGCAGACTATGAGTCACTGTTTAGTATTAATATATTCCTCTCCGAATTTTAAACGGTAATTTCTCTATCTTTTCAATAAATTTGGAACATTTTTTTAAAGATTGACATCAGTTATGTCCGAGCGCATGTAAACAAACCATACACCCGCCGATCGTCACGCTCAAAGGCTCGGTGGTCACTTAGAGAAACAGCGTTTGTTTCAAAACGCGAGTCACCCCCTCCACTCGAGATTCTGGACCTGTTTATACGACAGTGCATAGCACTCTAGGCCTACATTCCCGCAACACTTTCTGATTGGTTAATTATCCAACGTGGCGGCGTTTTGGAAGTTTTTTTTTATTGGTCGTGCGCAAGAACACGCCATGTCTCACTTACACCATGGTCTGCTTCCTTGGCGTACAACTAACGAAAATATATCTTAGATGTTGGTGTTGTGCGGGAAGAAATAAGAAAGGGACCGGCCTCGCTGTTTCTGAACAAGTATCGCCGACATCTTCTGCTACCAAAGAATTTATGCATTCCGGAATATTCATATTTACAATGTGAATACTTATTCCTTCAGCCCAAGAGTAGGTCATTAAAATTTTTTCGATCTAAGGATCTCGCAAGATACAGGATTTTGTAAAATTTTTCCTATCGCTTAAAAAAAGACCCAAAAGCAAATAAATCCGGAAGTCCGTACCGTACCTGTCAAGGGAAAAAATTCAAAATCAAAACTAAGTCCGATTCTAGCCTTTTGAGAAACGCCAGATAGGAAAAGAAAGTCTAAATGACACGTGGCCGAACGTGAACAAACCAGAGACCAACGCGAACTGGGACGGGAAAAGGTTTCTTGAGCGGGCATGGCTGTTAGTTCTTATAATATCAAATATTTTATCTGTTGTTGAGGATTCATCTCATTTGTTTGGGGAATCAACTTCTTGTTTGAAAGTGGAACTATTTTGATGGGAGTCTTTTTTTGTTTGTTTTAAATCAATTTTTCTTCAATAAAAATCTTTCTCAGTTGAGAATTTCACTCTCTCGTTGAAATTTCGTCGTTTAATGTAGAGATGTATCTCTTTTTGTTGATGAAAACTCGTGTTTTTTTGGCAAAATAGAACTCTTTTGTTGGAAAAGAAATTTTTTATTTGGTTTAAAATTGATTATATCATCGGAAAATTGGAATAATCTATTTTAAGATTAAAACTGATCTCTGAAAAATTTTAAACAGTAAATTAAACATAATAAATAAAATGCTTCTTCTTTATGAGACAAAAATCTTTCTATATTTAAAACTTTATTCTTTTATTGAAAATTCTTGGTTTTAGCAAAATTCAACTATTTCGTTGGAAATTCGTCTTTTTTGGTGAAAAAAAAAATCTTCTTGATTGAAAAGTTATATCTGTGGTTGGAAATTTATTGATTCGGATGGAAATCCC
Source organism: Neuroterus valhalla (assembly GCA_011762715.2). Classification (NCBI taxonomy): domain Eukaryota; kingdom Metazoa; phylum Arthropoda; class Insecta; order Hymenoptera; family Cynipidae; genus Neuroterus; species Neuroterus valhalla. The sequence goes on from WSXT02016722.1 coordinate 4,966, forward strand.
TATTTTATTGGAAATGTGTTAGTGTCTGGCCTCTTGAATTTCTCCTAGAATATTATTCCATCATAAAGTTTGAAATGCCTTGTACGAAATTCGATACGAGTGTATTTTTTCTTTGCCTTCAAATATTCCCCTCAACAACTGCGGAATGCGATTATGACACAAATCGAAAATTTTGGTATTTTATCATGGAAGGGGGTTGATAGTTCATCACGAATTTTTCATTAGGGGTCTAATAGAATATTTAGGCCTATCATGATGAAAGAGTGGGGGGGGGGGAGGGGTCTAAGGTCGCTAAAAAATGTATCACGTATTTTGTGAATGAATCCTTATAAGAAACCTTGGAGACATCGAATCATTTTAATTCGCAATATGGATTGATTCTGGATTAATTGAGGGTTCAAACTGAGTGAGTTCAGGGGAAACGGACGGAAAATAGACAGACGAAATATGTTGCCTAGAATTCTAGAGCTCCAAGGTAGAACTAATACCCGAAACAGTGATCGTTAATCTCCAACTGGCCAACGTTTACTCTACGACTTTATAGTCATGACGATATCCATGTACATGTGCATACAATATTTACATTTTCAGCCTATTTCCACCGCACAAACAATCAAGAGTGTCGCACTCTTTATCACGCTGGTGTTTTTGTAAAATCTGAGGCTTTCGAATCCTGGCACTGTTGATAATACGAATAATAATTCACATCTCTTCGTTTTCACAGCGCAACTTTTCTCTCACGCATTCACTGCTTTTCTAATTGCAGAATTTACATTTTCATATCAACGTTTGAAAAGTTTATAGGGACTTTATAGAGCTCGGATATTGCACACTGACAATGTCGACGCTCCAGGCTGGGAAACGAATTTGAAAGGAATTCTTATCTGAATTTGAGGTGAATCAAATGGTAAGAGCTCGTCTTACGAGTTGGCAAATATTCTGAAAAGACTATTTAAAAAAAAGAAATTATTTTAGTATTTTTACTATCAAGATTGCACTTCTATTTGCTGTCCCTCTTGAAATCTGAAAAGCTAACTTTTTTTGAATATAGGTGTCATGAAGGAAATATCTTTGAAAAAAAAAATGATTCTTCCACACTCATCTCCCGATTTGTGGTTGGAATCGGAGAAAGACGGCCAGTAATCGGGCAGCAATTGAAATCCAGTTCAAACCCAATTTCAAGCGATGACCGAGAACGCTGATGTTAACACTAAACCCTCTACCGCCCACAGTAACATATATGTAACATTTGACAGCTTTGAAGTTTTTTAAGTATAACTTTGAGACGAATGGCATTCTTTTATTGCACCGATTTACATGTTAGTCAGGAGGGTTTTCGGTAAAACCTTGCACACTGTATAGCACTGTACCTGAGTAATAACATGCTTTAAAATTTTTTTAATCAGAAAAAATTTTTTAAGGGCGGTAGAGGGTTAAGGTCGCATATAGTCTCCGAACGCCACAAGCAGAGTGTCGCTAAGTGAACAACTTGAAGCTACGCCGTACCACCCTGCCTATTCGAGCGATGGCCTTCAGTGTACGCTGTTGAGGGACGCTCGGGGGTAGAGACACAAGCAGTCAAGCGTGAAAGATCACGCAGCCGGCAAGGGATCAGGTGGCCAAAAATGTAGAGATGAGTGTGCTTCAATTCTTTTATGCTGTTAGAACGTGTTGCGACTTCATAGAGCTTTTAACTGTAAAACCAACCACGGATAGGAATAAAATTGAGATTCGGCTAATGGATTATACATTAAGCGTACATGGTCTATAAATTTCAATCCTCGAAGTCATAACCCACAAGAGATTCCGTTACTCAATATATGGGGCATATATCCCGGGGGGGGGGGGGGGCCTATGCCGATTTGTAAAACACGAAGGTAAAAGGGAGTTACATCAAAAGCTCCATTACACATAGAAGACATACAAAATGTAAATAACAATTTTTTGAAATGCATAGGAAAATGAAAATAACTGATTTTATTTTACGAATAAAAAATCCAAACAGAAACTTCACACTTTTCTTTCTAGTTTAAAAAAGAAATCATTTGGTTTAACATTTATTTCTATTGCTTGAAAATTTGGTCATTTGGTTAAAAATTCGTACTTTTTGGCCAGAAATAAATTTGCATAAAGTTCCGAAAATAAAGTTTAGAGTGGGGCAAGGATATGACCCAGATTATTTGTATAATCAGTTACAGAGGTGCATCCCCAACCCCTAAAAGACACTGGGGAAAGAGGAGGGATATGACCCACATTATTTTTATGACCAGTCACAGGGGTGACTGAATCCCACCCCCCCACGAGGTGTGCGGGCTACACTTTTCCTAGAACCATTCAAGTCCATGGAAAAAGGGGAAGGTATGTGACCCATGTAATTTCTATAATAATTGGTCACACGATTGCCTTCTCGCATCCTACTAGACGGAAGAAACTGAATTGTTTCCATGACTAGTCGTAGAGTTCCATGGTTTTCGCCCAAAAAATATAATTTTTGACCGCATACTTGTTTAAAACTCGAATCCCTTTTTAAAAATTCAGTTGATTTGATAAATATCCATATTATTGATTGAAATTGCTCACTAAGAGTTGAATTTTATTTTTTGGTTGGAAATCAACTTTTTCATTGGACAATAATATTTTCGATTCGAAGATTTAATTATTCCGCAAAAAATTCGGCTCTTGACATTTATCTCTGTGGCTTAGAAAATGAGCTCTCATGGTGAAAATTTCATTTTTTTGGTAAAGAATACAACTGATCGCTTGAAGATAGTTTCTTTCTCGTCGAGGATTCACCTTTTTTGTTCAACATTGATAATGTTAATTGAAAATCCATTTCTCTTATTGAAAATTAGAAAAATTGTGTTAAAATTTCAGTACAAAATTCAACTACTCTAATGGAAAATTAATCTTTCCGTTTTGAAAATGCGATCATTTGATTGAAGATAATCCTGTTTTTTTAAAGATTAAACTGTTTTTCTTCAAATTCGTCTGTCTGGTGGGAATCCTGGTCTATTTGATTTAAAAACGCATCTTTTCCAATGGGTTTTTTAAGGTTCATAAGGTCATTATGGTCATCTTAAATGTCAATATGAGTACGAATTTATTCTCATGGCAATTTACGTATGATTGTACTGTTGTAGGACACGTTCCAATTGTTTGTCATCTTGAGTGAAAATATTAACTACTTGGTTGAAAACTAACATTTTTGATTAAAAATTATGTCTCATGGGTTAGAAAGCCAACAGATTTGTGCGAAATGAAATAATTTGATTTATTTCTTGCTTTCTGATAGAAATTCCATTCCCTTTGTGAAAAAATACAGTGGTTCAGTTAAAAATAAATTTTTTCCCAAGGAGGCTTCAACTATTTTGTGAACCATTCAAGTGGTTGGGTGGAAACTAACACTTTTGTGAAAAATTCATATTTTCGCGTTGATAATTTCACTGTTTCTTCGAAAAAAAATTGATTTTGTAAGTTTACCACTTCCAGACACAATTTTCGCTTTCTTAATATTATTACAAATGCGAATGTTTGGTCAAGAATCGATATGTTTTTTGCCAGGACTTCACCACAGTATTGAATTTTCTCTTCTCTCTAGTTCGCTCTTTATTTTAGAAAAATCTTTGCTTGGTTGAACTATCAAATATTATATTTCTCGTTGAGACCTAAACCTTTATTACTGACCATGCATTGTTCTAGTTGGATAGTTAACTATATTGTTGACAAACGCACCACTTACCTGGTTCTCCTGCCGATGGCAGATAGCGCTGGCGCGCACGCCTTATGCGATATTGTGTAGCAGAAGTAACTTGAACTTCCTACTGTGAAAACGTGTCATTAAAAATTTTTAGTACAAAGCAAAACTTCTGGCTCATGGATTTACGTCACATACAGTGCTCCTAGCGATGACAGTGGCTTATTTTTATTTTGTGTAAGGGGTGGGAGCGAAATTCCGTTTTTCTCAAATATCTAGAGAACGGCTCATCGTAGAGAAATTCTGAAAAAATTGTTGAGATTTCCCTAAAGGACTGCACTTTGGGAGGATGTACCTATTGAGCACTTAGGAAAATTGCAGAATATGTCAGGACGATACATGCACAGTTTAGTGCAATCAAAAAAGTTTAGTTGTATTTGCGATGGCACACTAGGGAAGAGCAGGGGGTATTCGAGCTTCATGTGATGATTTGTGATTAATAGCATGAAGCTCTTATCTGAGATTGTTTAAAAGAGTAGGGAGTTATAAGATAAACAACGCGCATCGACATGTCTCGTGCCACGCATTAAATTATGATTTGTTCAAACTGCTACAACTCATAGAATTTTTTCCATTAAAAAAATATCCCGAGGATAAATTGTTCCACTTGTCAATTACTACATAATACCGTACTTAACATTTTTAGTATTGGAGAAAATGGTCTTAAAATTTTCAAAATGATCTTCTTCAATTTTTATCCAAAATAGCTAGCTATCGAACTTCACTCCCAGTTTCTGACACTTGGGAAGTTTATTAAAGGTCCATCCAATAAATCAGTTTTTCCAAGCTTCTGGTTTTATTTAAAAATTTACCTTCTCGGATTTAAAGGAATTCGCACGTTTTGGGAACCCCCTGACCGGGCGCGAAGCGCGAGGTGCACTTATTATCGAGCGCGAAGCGCGCGATTCGATAGGCAGATTCTTTTTATTGACTTTCATACTTTCTGAAAGGAAATAAAGTGAGGGAGAAACATCGCGTTGAACTTGTATATCATTGACGTCAAACCTTTCAACTTTGACTCCAAAATCCTATCCCATAACTTTTAACGCCTTGCCTCCGTTCTGCTAGTTCACTAAATAAACTTGAAAAATCGTCGAAATTCGTACTACTGGTAATGATAAGTGGCATTTATATGTATACTTTTTTCTCATTTTCCAATTCACTTTTTATTCATTTGCAGTTGATCCCTAAATTAATATTGAAACTCACAGCTCACAGGTCATTTCTTCTTCACTTGAAGCAAGAACTAAAAAGGATCAGGTCATTGAATAAAAAATTTAATTACCAAACTAATAATGAAAACGTCTCACTACCTATCGGCTTCAATAAATCAGTGTCCTGATACTCAGTCCCATTTCACTTCAATCTGTGAATAAAAACTGACTGGGATATCACTTCTCACGAGGAAAATGTTGAGTGATCTCTTGTTTTGCTTATATATAGTTCCCAGTTTTTGACAATATTTGATGTCAGACTTCATACTGCGAGAAAATTTTTTATGAAACTTAGACCTTTGTATTAAATAAAATTATGACTATATTGTTGAAGTAAACAATTTATGAATAAATCATTAATTTGTTCCTTGATTCATGAATACTCCTCTACATCTTCTAACTATCGCATTTGAAATATAGGTTCTCATCATTTTACCGCAGAACTTGAAGAACCAAAGAGATTGATAAAATCCTGAATGATAGTAGTAGCGCGCATCCCGAGCAACCTTTCGTTTCATGACGTTGGCATAAGGTTAGTTAGGTATGCATTTATTTATTAGATTCTTCATGTTCTTTTGTTAGGAAGCTTAGTGGATTTTCAGGATTATGCATATCACACGCGTTCCCTCTGGACAGCAATATTATATTATTATTATTATTATTATTTGCATTATTGTACAATTTAGTGAAATCCCTTTCCGGATGAGTGTAACTTGCTCGGTTCTAGCCGTGTTTTACTACTGGGGAGCTAGAAATTCATGTAGAAAGTTTGAGGTAGGGATGCGGAGAAGAGGGGAGAAAAAATAGTTCTAGATCGATCTAGGTCTCATTGAATGCTATTTAATCAAACATCGCACTCGTCCCACAACACAGCTTCTATGCAGGTTGATAATCAATCTCTCTAGTAATCAACCCAGGTGAAGAGTTTCACAAAACCATTGTAATAATCCACTAAGAAAACTTCTAGAATCAGTAATCGCGTCCATCAGTATTCGAAATCTCTCGTTTCAGGCGTCTCCATTCTTCTTAAAACAATTGGTCTCTACACATCTCTATCATTGCATACATATGTGGCTTCCCTTACAACCATATATCTTTTGGTGCATTCTCTTATGTAATTATTTTGCTTTTAATTCATTATCTCTTCAGAGTCTTCATTTACTGTTTTTCAGCTTACCTTTATATACTTGTTTTGTTAAACTTTTTTTATTCATTCTCTCAACGCGACCAAACCGTCTTAGCATATTTCTTCCACTCTTTTCAAACAATGTTTCTTCCACAAGAGATTCTTTGAGAACCTTCTTTTTACACACTTCGCCCATGAGCGTTCTATCGTACATATTCCGAAGGAATTGCATGCCGATAGCGTTCTCCCTACCTTTATCCTTTTTTTGGTGCGCCCAGATCTCGCTACCATACAGCACAATAGGTGCAAGCACAGAATTATATATCAAAATTTTTGTGCATTGCTCAGATTTTCACTCCTTGGGTTGGCTCATACACTGGCGATAATCTTTCTACCCTAATTTATGAGTTCGTATATCTCTGGAATAGAGCTTTCTTCCTATCAGCAGTGAATGAACACCCACCGCTTACGAAAAGATTTTCCTTAATATACTCCCTTCTATGTAATTACATTTTTCGTACATCATTTTAGGAAAATTGAACTCATAGTGAGGGGAAGGTTGGATGGAAAGGAAATTTCGAAAGGGAGGGAAGTGGAAGGAAGTGAGTGCCGGGAGGAGGATTGAAGGATGGTGTCCGTGGCGAAGGGGAGGTTATGTGAGGGGAGTTGTGAGGAAGTAAGGGTGAAGAAGTAAGTGGACGTGAGAGGGCAAGAGAAAGAAAGGGAAGGGGAAATAAGAAATGCTAAAGAGAGGTGATGGGGTAAGGTGGAATGAGACAGAACAGGGCGGGACAAGACGGGATGGTATAGAATGGAATGAAACGGGATGGGATGGGATGGGACGGGACGAGATGGGGCGGGACGGGATGGAATGGGATGGTCGAGGGAGAATAGGAGGAAAATATAGGATTGGATAGGACCAACTTTACAAATCTTAATATAACAAATTCATCATCAATCTGATTTTCTCCTGGAAATAAATAAGAAACCAAGAAGCTAACTATTAAATTTAGGCAAAAAATTAGTCATTTTATTCAAACAGCAAACAAACAGTCGTTAAATTCTAGGTTTCTTATTTATTTTCCAGGAGTTGAAGATTTTAACCCGAATTTCGAACGTTGAAAAGAATTTTTATTTCGCTCTTTTTTCAATTTTATATTCCCTAATTTCCAAATCCGTTATCATTTTTCTTTCTCGAAATTCTTCTTACATTCTTATCAGGGGAGGTATTAGATTTGTGCAAAAGTTAACCTCTCCCCCCGGTTTTCATCAAATGTCCACGTCTTGAGACCCCCTGAATCCGAAAACCATGTGATTACGGATGTGTCTGTCTGCATGATTGTACGTAGAGTCTGTCTGTGAGCACGATAGGTTACGAAAAAACAAATCTATTTTTTTGGCCTTTAGTAGACTCTTTCAGTGTCGTAAACTGAAGGTCATGTTTGTTAGAGGTCGTCCATAAACTACGTAGCCGTATTCCAGGCAACTTCCGACCCCCCTCCCCCTTTCGCAGATAAGCGTATACATTTTCCAAGACCCCCCCCCCCCCTACTCTTACTTAGTTCTTTCGTAATCTTTTTATTTTCAATCCTAATTAAAAACCGGGAATTTACTTGACTCAACCTAGACTAATAAAAATTCTACCAAAAAATACGAAAAATGACAGATTTCTTTTTATAAATCAAGAAGAGATCTTATCATTTGATTTGAAAAATGTAACGTTCCTTCAATCTGATTCTCAAAATATTTAAATATAAATCTATACTTCATGAGAGGAAGAATTCTTTTTTCCCATTATAAGAAAAACGTCTTGCAAATTTGTTGCTCTGTCAAATGTTTTTAGCTGACCTGAATTCTATAATCGAATTGATAATAGGGAATTTCAGAAAATATTTTTAGTTTTTATTTTAGGACAGTAAGTTTCAGTGAAGAGGTAAAATTTCAATTGGAGCAGGGAATTTTTTACATAATAATGATAATATTAATAATGATAAATCTTTATTAAGTTGACAACCAAAAAACAAAATGTAAAGGGAACAAATTATAATTCGCATTCAGAAGAGAGAAATTTTTGAAAATCGTTCCTTCAATTCAAAATTCGGCACAATTTGAAAATCCCCTCTTCCTAATTTTAAATAAAGAAAGTACTTCAAGCAGTCTTTTCAGTTGAAGTAGTATCCTAAAAAAGAAATATTTTAGTCAAATAATCAACTATTTGTTTAAAATTTAAACTTGTTTGTTGAAAATCAAATTTTCTTGTTAAAATTGCATTATTCCGATTCAAAATTCACTTCTGGTTGAAATTTTAACTTCTTTGTTAAAAATCAATTCATCTTTTTTTGTTGGAAATTCAGGTATTTAGTTAAACATTGATTTTGAAATGGAACCATCCTTTCAGAACTTATTTACTTCGTGGAAAGTTTGCCTTTTTTGGAGAAAATTAATGTTGATGGTTGAAAATGCATCTTGTTGATTGAAAATCATCTGTCTATTTGAAGATTCATTATAATACCTGGAAATTTATCAGTTTTTGTTAAAAATCAATTACTTCAATTCAAAATTTAACTGTTCCATTTTAATGGAAAGTTGATTTTTCCTCGTTCAAAATCCGACGTTTCGGTGAAAATTTGTCTTTTTGAATTGAGCATTCTATTATTTCGATAAAACTTCACATATTTTGTTGAAAAATCGATTTTTTGTACAAAATGATCGGTTTCTTCGGAAGATAATATTATTCTTCAAAAATTCTTCTTTACGGTTAACAATTCAAGTTATGCAGGCAAACATTTATCATTTTAGTCGAGCATTCATCTAGTAAAAAAACACTTATGTTTGGTTTGAAATTGATTTTTCAAGCTAGAAATGTCACTAAATTCCATTTTTGTTTGCAAATTTCTATTTTTATGGTTAAAATTTCAACCATTCTGTTGAAAAATTGTATTTTTTGGTTGAAAATTAGTTTTTTTCCAAACATTGAACTATTCTATTCTGTTCAGTTAACAATTTGCAATTTCATTTGATTCTTCATAATTTTTTGTGAAAATGTAATAATACGTTTAGAAAGTTAGTTTTTTTTTGGTTGGAAGATAGTTTTTTTTTTGTTATAAGTAATTTTTTTGAAGTAAAAATTTAACTTATTCCAATTGAAAATTTCATAGTTTCAGTTAAGAATCTAATTTTCTAGTTAAACATCTATTTTTTCAAATTTAAAATTTGAGTAATACAATTTTCGTTGACGATTTATCTTTTCAGTAAAAGTTAATTTATCTGTTTGAAAACT
>WSXT02016733.1:0-14338 GCA_011762715.2 Neuroterus valhalla
GATGCGCGAAGATTTTTCCGTGCCCAAATTACAGTCTACGCGCATCGCGGTATCCCCTCCCTTGCCTACTAGCCCGAGCGTAGAGGCTTTTGTGGAATACAGCCGTTCAATTACTCCCAACTTTCGCACCAATGGAGAGAGCCAAACACAAGAGAGCGAAGCAGGCGATAATTATAAGATTATTTCAATTAATAACTGCCGTATTTGCTCCGATTACATGCGTTCCCCGTGATATCATTTGGCCTAAGTCCTACAATTTCACCACGTTTTTTTCGAAACAAGACCTATCGCGAAAATAAAGGCTTTACGATTTCTTAATATTTTCCTATTCTTCGTTATTTTGAACCACTTTGGAATCTATTGAATCATGTTTTACATTTTTGTTTTACATTCTTGGAGTATGGTTCATTGTCATCATTGTCAGTTTGTCAGAGAAAAACAATCACACAGTAGAATAAGTAAAACATTGAAAAAACTAATTAAAGAAAATTAATACAAAATTTAAAAACTCGCATATTTTTAAAACGTGCGTTGATAGACCGAGTTACGATTAAAAAATGGAAAACAGAAGTTTCAGGATATTGTCAACTGTATTGCGAATGTTTGAAATCATGAGATATTTATATGAAACTCAATATTATTATTCCTATAAAAACTGCTGCCTACAATTCATCTAGTCAGCCGTACAAATCTTCAGCGTTTCAAAAAATTCTGTTTCAATTTTTTCAACCAAGCCATGCGAGATTCGACAAGAGTGATGGGAAGAAAAGTTTTTTCATCCGGAAATGATCCACAGATTCCTCGGAACTTTTTTTAAGAAGATGTATTGCTTTTGCTTTCACCGTGAAAAAGTTTGTTTTCCAATTTCATTTCTCAGAGAAACATCAACAAATACGGAAAAATCATTAGAGAAAGGAATTTTTTTTCCAAAATATCTAAGATATTTGTTTGCTAAAAGAATATGTTGTAGCTATATTGAGTGAATAAAAAGTTTTCAGCTGATGTCAGTGCCTCTACAAACAGTTTTGACGATTCATATTTGAAAATTTTGAAACCGGATCATGAGACAGAAAGTTCATTCATCATTCTTCTCTGACTCTTTATAAACTTGAAATATTTACATTAGGGCATACCTAATCGAAATTTTGTTTACTTGAACTACTGTTCACATTAAATGAGTTATTTTGTTGAAAATATGGAAAAATAAATGAAATGCATTGGGGGGAAGGTGTTTCCAAATTTATAAAATTTGTTGTCAACAAAATTCTAAAATTTAATTACCTATCTACTTCAAAGATTATATAGTTAAATAGTCAGAGTTTGTAGGGTCCCATACGAAAATGAGTAAACTATTATTTTTTCACCCAAAATCGTCGTTTCGCGTGTAACGATATCTATGTAAAATTGTTGTATTGTGAAATATAAAGAAATGTAGCAGTTGAAATAATAGATACGATATTTTTATTCAAATTGACCACCAAAACATGTAGAATTGAAAAATGTTTGGAATCTGAAAAAGAATTGTATTTCTTGTATAAATTTACTTCTTCCAAGTATGACTTGTGATTATAATCGATTAACATATTTCAAGTCCATTTCAAAAAGCTGCACAGTAAGCCACGACGTTTTCTCTCGCATATTTTATGGGTTATGTCGACATACATTCCTCAAGGGCATCCTCATGAATGTTCCGAATCATTTTGAACGGAATATTTTTCATATCAATAAGTGGCATTCATATTTGGGATTGAAAAATGATTATATTGTGAATTTTATTGATTTTAAACGTAATTTTTTGGATCTTTTAGTTATTGAATGACTCGCCAAGATATGAGAGAGTGAACAAATTTTAGGTACACAAATAATTTTCATATCTATTCTTTCAGTCCGACTGTCTTCGGAGTGGCTAAAATTAAAGCTCTGAACATTTGAAATTGCGATGAAGAATAAAGCGGCTAGATTTTATATTTTTATCCTGCATTCAAATCTATAAAATTGTTCCTAATAACATTTTGAATTCATCAAATGAGAACATATCATACTTTTCGACTTTGAAACAAGAGCACAAATGAATATTACGTGATTTGTGAGTTATCATAACCGAGGACATGAATACATGAAGATGATTTCTCGAACTTATTTTTTTTTTCACAGTTTGAAGTAATTGAGATTACTATTTGTTGATAAACATTGGAAACATAAACATTACTTCTATAATAAGATCTGAATTTTATATTTTACCACAAAAAGCAAACACATCTTCATAATATTATTGATAGTATCATGATTAAAACTAAATGATAAGATTTTGAGAATTTGAAAATGAATATTCTAGTAGGAGCTACCGTTGCATCTGATGAGAAATTCATGCAAGCAACGTATCTTCTATTCTAAATTTCACAGAAATATCTATTTCAAGAATAGATATCTTTCCTGATTACTCAGCAATCACGTTATATTTATCCATGCAAGACCCAAAAAGTGGGATCTGTTCTCCAATTGATGAATTTTACCAATTTTCAGGGACAGTTTTCTTGATTTGTTGACAAGTATTATGGATCTTGATCTACTAAATCCATATCCACCTTTCGAATTTCCCCTAGACCCCACATTTTTTGCTGGCCTAAGGGTTAAGGAAGAAGAAGTGGAAAACGGAGCAACATTAAGCCTCAATGTTCTAAGGAAACTAAGAAATTCTCCGCGCACTCATGCTCCCAGAATAACATGAATCGCTGATATATTTAATTTTCAGTTTAGAATCGAATTTTCTCTTAAGGTGGTTTCTTAGCGTAAGAGGTGATATTGAGAATAATGTTTTTTTATATTTTTAGGCAAATAACAAACATTCCGAATTCTTGTTATACTTTTTGGTACCTAATAATTGGATTTGATTCTGGTATAGTTTATCGATGTGAAGAGAACATTTTTGAAAATAGATTCCGAGGTTCCTGAAGGGCCTAAAACTAATTCAAATCATAATGCAACCATTTAAATGTTTAGTGCTTATTCATTTTCAGGGATGCTTTTAGTGATAGGAATCTTATTTTTTGGGAATCATGCAGAAGCCCTAAATAAGCTCTCAATATCTGTGATGAACAATAGTTCCTGAAATAAATATTCATACCGTTAAGTTAGGAATAGGGCGTTCATAATTCTGGAATTGTGTTTCTTCTAAGTTTATCCCCCCTTCTTAAGATAAATTTAGCAGATCGAGCTATAAGCATCATCAATCTAATAAAAAAAAAATAGAGTGAGATTCAACCATAACATTGGGTATGATTACCATCTCAGCCATTTGGTATTTTCTTTTTTTCCGATGTGAAGAATTTCAACATTGAGCCCACTTGCAAAAGGTATCTCCGAAATGGAATTTTTTTCTATCTAATTTCGCAATATACTTTAGAGAGTATCTCACGAAAATTTTGGAGTAAATCGTCAATAGGTTTTTGAGATATGACAAATAATGTAGGACCGTGTTACTTCGAGCGCGAGCTGCTGCATCGTCTTACCCAGTCTACCACGAGCATGCGAAGTCGAGTACGTTGACTTACGTTTTCGTGGATATATTCCCACAGGCTTCCAGTCAATCAGTTTTTAATGAGAGTCAGCTACAGTTTTTTGCAAATTCTGTTAGATAAATTATGTTCATCAAATTCTTTTCATGCATAAGCATTGTTTTTAATATTATCGAATAGACAATAATTCGTGCAAGCTGTAGTATTTCGAAGGAAAACATTTCTATACAGCACAGTGAAATTTAAAGTTATCACTCAAAATTTTCATTATTATTTTCACTATCATTCGAAATTTTTGTACAAAATCATGAGCTTGTTAGATACAAATATTCATGTCTATTCCGTTTTCGTTTCGAAGCTCGCTTTGATACATTTTTTCGGAGAGCTAACATATTCAAGTCTAGGGCAAGGAGAGTAAATTTTCACTTTCAATTGGTGAATTTGCACGGGTTCGATGTGATGTAACTTTGGTGCCCCCTTTACAAACATATAATTTTCTGCAAAATCACAAATTACAAGACATTGCTCATATTGACATTTTTTTTTTTTTTAATTTTTGTAACAATTTTCCTGCTCATTCGCCATAAAAAGGATGAATATGGAATGCTTTGCAGGATTCGCAAAAGTTTTGAATGAATGGGATTATATATCAAAACTTCATCACCTCAGTCACTATCTAGACAGTTATATGCATGTTCCCTACAAATTTCATTCCGATAAAAACCTAGCTTATGCATAAAACGGATTTGGTGAACATAAATTATTTAACGGAATTTGCAAAAAACTGTAGCTGACTCTCATTCAAAGTTCATTGACTGGGAGCCTTTGGGAAAATATCCACGAAAACCTAAGTCAACGTACTCGACTTCGCATGCTCGTGGTAGACTGGGTAAGACGATGCAGCAGCTCACGCTCGAAGTAACACGGTCCTACATTATTTGTCATATCTCAAAAACTTATTAATGGTCGACTCTAAAATTTTCGTGAGATACTTTCTAAAGTATATTGCAAAAGTCACATAGGAAAAAAATTCATTTCGGAGATACCTTTTTTTCGTAAATGCAATTTGTTTGAAATTTTTGCATGCTTCCCGGATAAATAACTACTGAATATTTTTCGCAAATCACAATGTCAAAGTATGAACAATTATGAACGTATTCTGAAACATTCATATTCTTGATTCTTACTTTTGAGCATGTAAAAAAAGTGATCATCATTAGATTCTAAAAGTTTAAACAATGATGATTTGTGAATTTCACATATCATATTGAAAGAAAAAAATATGTGTCTTCTATTTTTGTGGTAAAATTGACGAAAATATAACTTTGAGTGAATTTAAATTTTAGTGGTAAACCTGATGTGAAATGACCCATATATACATATTTGTCAACTCATATACAAGAAAAGTAGTACATAATTGTAATCTATTTCACCATGTACAGTTTCCAAGTCGTTAAAGGGTATGTTTTTTTATTGTTTTGCATCGATGACCAAGCGATATTTTCATCCAGTTTTTCAGGAAAAAATATCGAATTTCCATAGTATTCGATCATGACTGTGAAATGCGTTCCCAAAGAAATCATCACTTGAAACATTTCATCTCCGTCTTTGAAGCTCAAACATTCACCAGACTCACATGTAGAACTACGAACGACGACGCCTATATGAACTGTGGAAATTAATGTGGGCTTTGAGCTAATTCATGTGGAAGTTAAAAACTGTCAGCTGTTCATATACTGCATGTTCTGCTCAGTTGGAGTCAGAATTGTCACCTATAACGGATTGGAATGCAAGCAAGGCAATGAAGGACAATTAGAACGAAAAAATTGTTTAGGGAACCACAATCTTCAGAGGAAAGATGAACAAAATTTTGTATGAAACATTATCTATTTATTTCGAAACATGGATCCAAGAAACATGAAAGACGATCTCATCAGCCAGAAAGAGGACTCTGAAAAACAGTGCTATGAAACATTGGTCAAACCACCAGCGTAGGGTCCACCTGGAAGCGACTGCCATGCAAGAAAATGAAACTGGATCTTAGTAGAAACGCGGTAAACTACCTATATGGCCATATCTCAACGTCGCGAGATGAATGACTACATGTTACGATGGATTCACAATGGAGGTTCGGCGAAACTCTTTCGGTTCCTTAGGATAGAGTACCAAGAATGACTGCTCTCTGCATCCATCTGGAAAGTGCCACGGCATATTTCTGGCATGAACAATGACAAAAACAATAATTGTTACCAAATATTTTAGGTAAAGTTGCTGCTGCTACCTTCAGGGTACCCAGTAAATCCGGCGACGATCCCGCCACCTATCCACTAGCTGCCAGCCAAAATTAGCCAATCAATGAAACTTTCATCTAGCCAATGTTTCAGACAAAATTTTCCAAAACATACGTAATCAAGAAAATCTTGGCTATTACATCATAATGCTTTAAAATCGATTTCATTACCTTCAAAATATTATCATCAAAAAACCTAGTAGTAGAGACAGAGATGACAGAATAAAATAGCGCAGGAGAATTCAAACTTGTTTCACATAAAAACTCATCTGATATTGTTGAAAAATAAGCTATGAGACACATCTGCATAGGAAATAAAATAAGTATTTATTAAATTATATAAAATGGATTTTCGTTTAGTAATAATTGAACGTATTTTGGTATTTTGGAGTAAAGCGTGGTTGTCGTGGCTGCTCTGATAAACCAACTAATAGAAGGGTTTGCTACACCAACCTAATGTTCCTAATGCATAGGGATTTTTGCGGGAGTAAAATCAAAAGCGTATAGTCAACTTAAAATAAAAATTTTGAAAATGTCGATATTCTCCAGATTGCCATGTGACAAACTTAGAAAAATCAAATGCCTGAATGAGTTCAGGAAGATTTTTGGATCCAGCCAATTTCAGCCCAGTTTTTTTATTGATTAACCAATAATTTAGCCATTTAGCCAATCTAAAAAAATGTTAGCCAAATTCGGCTCCGGTTAGCCAATTTGGCTAAATTTAGCGAATACTGGGAAGCTTGGCTACCTTTCAAGTTGTCTTTCACTGTCTTTCCCCTTCCTCACCTTGACTGGGATGCTGAAGTCGGCCCAAGTTGGAAATTTGATCACGAACATAGTTCGTTTCAGTTTGTCACGGAGTACGATGTCAGGTCTCGGGTATTCAATGAGGACTATTGTCGAGAACATGTAGTTCTATAGACTTCATTGTTATAATTCACGAATCGCATTTATGTAGTCTCGTCATTAATGATAGAGGGTTTTCGATCGTCACAAATGTAGACCTACCCTGTTTAAATCAATTCTCAAATTCTAGAGACCTCCTTAGTCAGGAAAATTGGTTCTTGAAAACTTTAAACTACGATGATAGTAGGATAGCGTTTATCGTAATTTCAACATCATTGAATAGCAAGGGTTGCTCTTATTATTTGCAAAGTCGAAATTGTAATAAGCTGTTTCATTTTCACGTGGGAAGCGAGTTACTCTAAATATTACCCAGAAAAATACGAGAATCAATCAACTTTACTTTGTTTTAATATCCTAGAAATAGTTCATTATATGGACAACGAAATATTGGTTTACCTGACAAAACTTTTTCAGCAAGAGAATTTCATACATCTAGTTTACTAAAAGAATTTGTTATCGTTAAATTAACCGAAACTGTTGCTGGATCCAAGTAAAATGCTCTCTCAAAGTATTTGGTGGATTTAATCTGTAAATTTTGTCCAATCAGAGGAATATTTTCCGTTTTCTTATGTTTTCAGTAGGGAAATAAACAGCGAAATGTACATGGGTAAAAAGCAGAAATCAGATCCACCAGCAGAATTTTCAGATTAGATCAAATATAAATTCAACATTTTAAAATAAATTAAACAAAGATTATCAGAAAGAAGTGACAGAAAGACCGAAAAGAATTTATCGTAAAAGAAGATTGAAAAGCTCAATCTCTAAAAACCTTCTTTACATAGATGTATTAATTTTTTTTTTCATAAACAATGAAGAACTTTTGATGTAATTCTTTTTATCTAAAAAGTTTATCATAATGCAAAATTAAGAACAATTTGGATATTGTGTATCAAAGTCGGTTGTTACGACTGCAAAAAATGTATAATATCCAAAAATTATTATTATTTGTTATTATGAAATTAGTAATAATGTTCTTAAATTAGATAATGATATCTACAAACAAGAAGAAAGCAATTTCTACTTTAAATCTTCTATTTTCGAACTATTATCAGAGATTGATTCATTCTATCTAAAAAAATTGTTAATGAGATAAAGCATGACGTCAAAAAGCTCCACAAGCCTCCAAAATAAATTTCTAGCGTGAATACTTCCAGGAGTTATTTTTTTCCTGGTAATGAATCTAACTTCAATCACAAAATACAATTTTTGAAATATTTTCTACAAAAATTTTCTTATTTCAAATGAAAGTTCCCTGTATTTGGAGAATTACCGATATATATTATACAATCAAGCCGAATCCCTTTCGGGGTAAGCGTAGTACAATTAATACATGAATCTATTTGTGAAATGATACATCAAAGTTTTATTATTGTGTAACCGACTCCGTAAGTATATACTTTTGGGAAGTTAGATTTTTTCATCTTTCCAAACCCAAATTAGTGAAAACTTCATGCCATTTGATGTCTGAAAAGAAATGATAGTCGTGAATAAAATGACTCCACAAATGTCGAGCGCGTGTTGTTTTGCAAGGTTAAATAGATAAAGTGTACTAATAATAATATTTGTTTTCAATTTGAAGCAATAATTTGTGAACACGTCATGTTGGTGGAGATGGCGTAGCCTTTCCTTACCAGTTTCACAATATTGCCCTCGTATTATTTCAAGAAACGTGGAAATGTTACAGACGTACACATGTAAAAAAAAATGACGAGGAAGGTGGATAAGTATCGTGAAATGATAATGTTAATTCAGATTATAAATCTTCGGAGGAAGAATAATTAGGCTCAAAGGTATATAAGCCGTGATCGGAACACGTTCTCATTAGAATTGAAATAGCCTTACAATTATCGCCCTCTTCGCTCTTCTGTGTATGGCTCCTTTCATTTGAGCAGCAGCTCAGTGAAAATTTATGCATTATGATTGACAGTTCTGTTTTAATTTTAGGGCTTGCTCCCGACTTTTGCTCCAATGAAAAGAGTCAGGCACAAGAGAGCAAAGCAGGCGATAATTATATAAGATTGATTTCAATCAATAACTGCAAACATCTTCTTCGATCACGGGCTTTACCCGTGATTTCGTCTGGGCTACGTCCTACAATTTCACCATTTTATTTTCGAAACTAGACCTATGAAACACAAGTTTTATGATTTCTTAATATTTTCCTATTTTTTGTTGTTCTGCATCACTTTGGTATCTATTGATTCATGTTTTGCTGACTTCAGGTAATAAATATGCAAGTCACGTTTTCTGGACACATTCTTGAGGTATGGCTCATTGTCGTCATTGTTAGATAGTCAGAGAAAAACAATTACACAGTGTTTTCAGCAAAACAATGAAAAAACAATAATATAAAATTAATACAAAATTCAAAAACTTGCATATTTGTAAAACGTTCGTTGACAGATCGAGTTTCAGGTAATAAATGGAAAACATAATGTACATAGAATGAAGAAAGAAGAATGAATGAATGAAGAATATGAAGAATGTGAATAACGAGCGAAAAGAATTATATAGTTTTCCTTTGCCTGTTCTCAGTTTCTTATGAGTATATCTCTCCGTTAGAATTTTTGATGACTGTAGGGATTTTCTTCTATTTTACAGTATTTGAGCTAACATTTTCATTTTGAAAAATTAACCCATATCTAGCGTCGACGGTTTTGGAACAATAAGAAGGAAATTTTGTGGAATATGTGGATATAGGCTGAGCCTCTCCACCGAACTATAGTTTTAACAATTTAGTGCTTCAGAATGGGAAACATAATTATTGACACAACTGATTTCTTTAACCTTACAAGACAGCACGCATTTGACACACATTGAGTTTTTTCAATTCAGACCTATTGTTTGCTATCAAAAGCAATCGACAAGCAAAGTTTATCTATTTATTAATAACTGAAATCACTAAAAAATTAGGAAAGTTTCTCAAGTTGAGTGGAAATAAATATTGCTCAAGACTAGTGACGATTACAATTAGCAGAAAACAAACCCCTCTTCCAACTCGTCGTATAAAGGCGGTTAAAAATTTGTAAATGTGTCCACTAACGAACTCCAGTATCATCAACTTATGATTTTTAGTTTATATCCTTATCCTAATGAGAAGGTATTAGTTTCATGTAAAATTTTGAAGGAAGGAAGAGTTCCTTAACCATAAAGCTTTTACCACCATTACTGTCTTCATCCATCGAAAATATTTTCAAAAAAGAAAAGGTCTATTTGAAAGACCGGCAGTATGGATAGTAAGCGTACTATTGTCATTCGGCCGCTTTGCACAGAACTTTCAAGATCTATTTGATATACACATGAATTAGTGTAAATTTCTGTTTGCAGATGATGAGCTATCGAATTCCTTAAACATAATAATTTCGAATTGCAAAAACTTATTTACAAATTTACTACTCTTCAATAAAATTATTGAAGTGAAAACAACAGAGAAGAAAATTAAATTGCGAATTCAAAAAATAGCTTGCTTACAATTGGAAGAAGTAATGTACTCTTTTTGTAATTTGCGATTGATTTATCGAGTAAAATCGAAAGTGACATTGAAATTGTGCATTTCTATGCAACTTTCATCATTTCAACTCATAAAGATAATTAGGAGTGTGATGGCGATATATAAATTATTTCGTTTACAGTCAATACATGGAATTATTTATTTTATACTGAAACTACAAGTAAGGATCTGCATCTGTTTTGATACAAAAATTACAAGTAAAAATTAATATTTGCAGCTGGAAATCAGAATCTAACTGCGAAAAATTTTTTTCACCTATTTAATTTATTTTAGTTCAAAATAATTTAGCGAAACTAAACGTTTGTTTAAAAACTTGAGCCATTTCATTTGGAAAACTCAAGTAGTAAGTAATACGTATTGGAAATTGTTGACGCGAAAAAATAATAATTATTCTTAATTTTGCATAAAGGTTGTTTCATAGGCTGTACTGGCGGGACGGATAGAAAAAGTGTCAATAGCATTCGGTCAGTATAGCTGGTACTTTTTGGCTGGACTTTAGTCTTTATTCGGGGAAAATTCCATTATCTGATTTCATTTGTCAGGAGAACAATGCGGAATACAAAAAAATTTATGAAAAGACCAAATTTTTATATCACAAATAACTAAGATATGTGTTCGCTGATAGAATGAGTTGTAGCTAATGCTAGGTCAATAAAAAATTTGCAGCTTATGTCCGTGCCTGTAAAAAACAGTTTTGACGACTCATACTCGGTTTATAACTGGATCATGAGATAAAAAGAATGAATTCTTTTTTCTCTGATTCTTTTTAAACTTTAAATATTTATCGTGGGGCCTGTGTCACGCGTATATACTTTTACCTATACCTAACCGAAATTTCGGTTGGAACAAGTTTACATAAAATAAGATATCTGGTTGAAAATTTTGATAAATAAATAAGAGGCATTGAGGAAGGTTTCCCCCTGTTTATAAATTTGTTGCAAAAACAATCAAACATTTTTTAGAAACATTTAGCAGATTCATAGACTATATAGTTAAATAGTCAAAGTTCGTGGGGTCACATACGCAAATTAGTAAATTACTCTCTGTTAACTCAAAATCGTCGTTCAGCGTGTGACGATATCCATGTTCAATTATTGTTATATTGCTAAATATGAATAAATGTAGCAGTTGAAATAATAGATACGATATTCTAATTCAAATTCACCACCAAAACATGTAGAATTGAAAAATGTTTGGAATCAAGAAAAGAATTATATTTCTTGCACAAATATACTTCTACCAAGTATGACTAGTTAAAAGTGAAAATTGTTCGAAAATACGCAAGCTCTGTTTAATCTCCTTCACTCATTTTTGGACGTTAAAAAGGTAAACAGTTTCATCATTCAGTACATCGATTGTAAGGGAAAAAATATGAAAGTTTTGTGCACTGTCACGCCTTGATTCCATCCGAAGAGAGTATTAATATCGATCGATAATGTTTAATCAATATATTCGAAGTTTATTCTAAAAAACTGGATAGTTAGCAATGAACTTTTTTCTTGCATATTCCATAAATTATGTTCATTCATTCCTTAAGGAAATCCGAATGTACGTTCTATATTCTTCTAAAGGAAATATTTTTCAAATAAATAAATTGCATTTATTATGTAAAAAATCTTTATACACAAAATCAGGTAATTCTTGTTTTCTCTGGTCGAACATTTTCTCTGCAGAATCATTTTTTCTCGTGTCAAGAATTATATCTTATACAAAAAAAATGCTATAAGATAATTCGCCTCTCTTAGCTTATATGGCTCTTCTCTGACGAAATATAATTCCTAAGATGAAAATAATTGATTTAGTTGGGACATAACTGTGAATTCGTTCATAATAAATATTTAAAAAATTACGATAATATTCTTGATTAGCATCCACTGTGTGAAAATATTATTCTTTGGATGAAAATAAATTTTTCGAAAAAAAAAGAAAGTTGTTCCTCGTTCAAAAATGCGGTACCCATTGAAAAAGTTCAAAACTCATCTGCAAATCAATAAAATCTTTCCTAAAAATGTTTCTAATCCCTCAAATGAGGGCAAATCATACTTTTAAACTACGATCTATCATAAAAAATATTCACTCGTGAAATAAGAATTTCTGAAAAGTTAAAAATTGGTAGAATCATCGTTTCTGTTCATTTTTTATCAGATGCTACGTCAGAGACGCTCTTAGATAAGTAAAGTATATTCTGAGGGCTTATTTTTACAACTTATATCTCAATAAACAGCAAAGCATTCTTTGGAATATTCATCACCTAATTTTTTAGCACTTCTATAATATACTGAATATTATTTTTTATAGTAAAACCTTTTCAATTCACCCAATGTTTTTAATGTAGATTTTTTTAGTAACATGCTTCTCTAATATGGTCTGAATTTCATATTTCATAGCCCACCACAAAAACCTTCATCATTATATTACTAATGTAAAATTCAACTTCTGTCTTTATTCAGTTGTCAGTCTTAAGTCTCCATACATCCTTTTATGTATTAGAGACATTGTTGCCAGAATAAAAAAAGATGAGTTGGTCGAATTTTCCCCTGAATTCTAGAATATAAAGCAAATACATCTTTATAATATTATTGACAGTATCATGGTTTGAAATAAATGATAAGATTTTCAGAATTTGAAAATGAATATCTCAGTAGAAGCCATTATTGTCGTCCAATTTTGAATAATGATTATTAGCTTATTTTGCGTAATTTAACGAAAAATCAATATAACAAATACATCTAAACATTACAAATTCAGCAGAAGTAATTTTTTTCCATTGATTTGTTTAAAGCAAATGAAGCAATAAAGGAAAGGTGACCTCAATCGTGACGTATGTACGTAGAATGTCTGAAGAAGTTCGGTTTCCTCTATCTCACAGCTCATTCAGACATAAGACGGCACCTACTGATAGAACGTGTGTAGGTCTATATGTAACGCGAAAATTCTTGTGGCCAAACCGATAAGTCAAAGTTGCAAATTCGATTTTTTTTAGTATTCCTGAAAGCGATTTGCATTTCGGGATTCCATTTTTAATACAAAATTAACTGAAAGTATGTAGGGAAAAGTGAGAACAATTGAAAGAGCGTTGTAAAGAAATGAATAATCGATTTGGAAAGAAATTATAAGTTTTGTGAGAATCGAAAAATACACAACAAATTCAGAATGCAAAGGAGTATAATTAAATTTTGAACAAAAGTAAAGAAGCAAATTCTTCTAATCACTCAGAGAAATTTCCTCTTGAGACAAAAGGATGTTTTTGAACATAAATGGAAAGTCCTCTTCAGGCGACCAATCGCATCTGAGCTTACATCCGAATAATTCTGTTTGTTTTGCATATTATTCGATATGAAGTTACGTATGGGGCTTTCCGGTCCAATGGACGACTTCTTGGTTTAATGGACCAGAAAGTGGTCCAAGCTTGGACCGGGAAGAGTAGGGGAATTCCGGTCCAATTGGACCAGATTTTTTTCGACCGCTGCTTGGACCAAGATTCCAGTCCAATGGACCGAAATATCGGTCCAATGGACCGAGATATCGGTCCAAGAGAATTAAAGTGTAGGTTGGAAAACGAGGCACCAAGGTTTTTTTAAGTGTTGGAACTCCGAATACCTATTTTCAAGTAAAAGCCATCTAATGTTGACGTGTGCCAGAAACGTCCCTCTTAAATTGAAATTTTAAACGCAAAACTTCAATGCTTCGTTTGTCTGGGGCAGTGGAAACGGGTTCAAATTATTAAGAAATAATGAAAATATAATCCCATATAACATTAAAAATGGATATTTCTACCATCCTCACAAAAAACCTAGTGAAGTCCAAAATTAAATCGTCGATCTGAGCCTTTTTTATATGGATAAGAGTAAAGAAAAAAAAAAGATTTTGAATATATTATAATATAAAACGACGAATCTTAACTTCACTACAATCGCTGGTTTGAAATAACCCTTAGATGTTTTTTCCCTGTTTTATTAATATACAGATGATTTATGCTACAATATAAACAGAATATTTTTGATGAGTAATCAATTTAAAGGATGTGTACCATGTAAAAATGTTTGTCCCACAATCGCGTGGAATTTAGACATTATACGCCCGAAAAAAATGAACGAAATTGACGATTATTCACTA
>WSXT02016744.1:2543-14337 GCA_011762715.2 Neuroterus valhalla
TTTTATAAGTGCCACCCCTACCCCCGCCCCCCATCCTTCCCCTCCCCCCCCCCTTTTTACAAATTTTCCCCCTCTTTCTTCCCCCCCCCCCCCCCCCATATTTGAGAGCTTCATTCTGCATGCTATCCTCTCCTTCCTGTTCTTCTCTAACCCTGATTTTTCCCCCCTAACAGTCCTTTGATGGACTCTCTCCATTTACTCATTTTCATATCCTCATTCACCCCCTTCCTTCTTCCTCTTTCCCTATTTATCACCTCCCATACCTTTCCTTCGGAAGGATATAACTTGAATGCAAGCAAGATGAAAATTCAATTTGAATTCCAATTATATTCAGGGGAATTCTTGATGAAATTCAAATCATACGAATGGACGAATAGCAAGTATAGATAAAGACACTGATCTTGTGGACAGGAGTGCTATCAGACACCTTATCGCTGGAGAGACCTTAAAAACACCTAGGCACGCCTGAGAGCCGCATTCAGAATACATCAGTAAAGTAGGTTCTTCAAAGCAGATACAAACACCTGCTCTGACGGATTTGGTCTACAACCTGTCGTCGTTGAACAAGATATCTGCGAATAATATGCTTGCCGTTCCAGTTCTACTCTATTCATTTGGAGTGGTTCAAATATCACCACGCGCAAGATGATGCATATGAAGAAAAGCTTGCATAGCAACTCGTCCGTTCCGCGCTTATACATCGCACGCTGTAAAGGCGGACGCGGACTTCTCAATCTTGAATGCCTATGCAACCGAATTATCCTAAGTACTATTCATATCATCGTGAACGGTAGAGATCCTCTCCTGCTAATGCTCAAGAATCACCGAATGAGTGGAGAAGGAGCGTTTCTTTATAGAGCTGCGGAGAAGGCAGCTGAAACCCTTGGCCTGGAACAAGGTGATACGCGGAAACTTTCAAAAAATTGTAAAAGATCAATCCTTGTCACATGAGTCAACGTTTGCTTTTCTCAAATCACCTGGACCTAAGTTAGGAACCGAGAGTTTTATTTTCGCCTGTTAGGACGGTGTCATTTCCTTAAGCGTGCACATTTCAATTAAATCATTATATAATTGCTCCTCCGCGTTTTATTAAAGCAGAGCATATACATTTGAGACAGAAAAGTGCTGTATATGAGCATAAAAATTGGAACGACAAACGTAAGGTACTTTTATATTTCACCAATTGTTCGCTCGTTCGGTATTACTGAATAATTCCCAATGTATCGAATTATACAATTACACTGGAACGTGCGAATATTAAGTTATTATGATTGTGTGAGAATGCTCGCAGATCGTCTTAGAAACCTATTGGGTTTCCCGAAAATGCTAGTATGTAAGATCGCGAGGAACGTGGCGCTTGATTGGACAGTACACGTTATAATTGTCTAATCCACGCTCAAGCAACCATCTCTGGCTGAATCCTTTCTGGTACAGTTTCAAATCAGCTGTTACCTGCACTTCCCTCTTTCTCAGTTCATCGTGATGAGACCTATGAGGTACTCCATGACGATTTAGCTCGTTTTTGGGTATTGAAAGAACCTCCAATCAAAGCACCTTTAAATGAGGAAGAACTCAGTTGTGAACAGCAATTTGCTGTAACTCATAAAGGTTTCGATCTCGGACGTTACATGGTTCGTCTACCATTTAAAATTGGGCCTCCGATAATTATCGGTAATTCTTTTGAAAGAGACAAAATTGTGCTCACAAGAACATTATGTCGCTTATCGGGAAAAACTGAAATTTTAGATCAATATTTTGAGTCTATGTCCGAGTATGAACAATTGGGTCACATGAAAGTTATTCAAACGGAAAATCTTAAAGATTTTCAACAAACGGTCTATTTACCTCACCATCCCATTATTCCAGCGACCAGTATCACGACTCGCATGCGTATTGTTTTCAACGCTTAGAGCCCTACTTCTAACAACACGACGTTAAATTCACATCTCAATGTTGGCTCAAAAGTCTTGACAGATCTCATTCCTGTTATCATACGGTGGCGAGAGCATCGCTACGTATATCTAGCGGATGTTGAGAAGATGTTTCGACAAATTCTTCTTGACGTCAGAGATCGGTACCATTAACGCATCTTATGGTAGTCTTCTGATAAGAAAATCGTAGCTTATCAATTGGCCATAGTCACCTACGGTGAGCCATGCGCGCCTTATCTTGCTAATAGGGTAATTAAACAATTAGCGCAAGATGAGGCCTCAAACATTCCACTCGCACAAGGTATTCTTGAGAATAATGTTTACGTGGACAACGTTTTGTTTGGTGCTGATACTATTGCGAAAGCTGAGCAAATTCGATCACAAGTTGTTCAGATGATGGAAAGTGGAGGTTTTCATTTAGGAAAATGGGCCGCTAATGATAGCGAATTACTTAGTGAATGCCCTTCAGGCCAGCACGACCGTGCTTTGGAGTTTCCATTGGCTAAGCACGTACAATTAAAAGTTCTTGGATTATGTTGGGATCCCTTGTCTGATGCCTTTCAAATCAAAGTTTATTCTGAGCCTATTGAATTACTTCTAAAAGAATAGTCCTCTTAGTCATTGCTAAACTATATGATCCTCTCGGCTGGTTAGCTCCTGTGATGGTTGTAGCAAAGATGGTGATGCAAGAATTATGGTTGCGCAAGCTCAATTGGGATGAAAAGTTGCCAGATGATCTTTTATTTCAATGGCTTAAATTTTATGAGGTGCGTAGCAACTTAGAACAATTGAAGATTCCTCGTTGGACAGGTCAATTCAAATCGAATTCAATTTGCGAATTGCACGAGTTTGCAGATGCATCTACCAAAGCTTACGCAGCAAATTTTTATTTACGCATTCTTGATGAGAGTCATAATGCTCAAGTAAATTTATTACTATCGAAATCTGAAGTTGCTCCTATTTCCGCAATAAGCGTTTCAAAGTTAGAGCTGTGTGGGGCTGTTCTTCTTGCAAGAATAATCAAATACGTTGCTTCAACTATAAGCCTTGAATAGGTTCCTATGTATTGTCATACCGATTCCACTTTAGTGTTGTGCTGGCTAAATAAACATCCTTCTAACTGGAAAAATTTTGTGGACAATCCTGCTGATTGTGCATCCCGGGGAATCTCTTCAGGAGAACTTCTCAATCATCCTTTGTAGTGGCATGGGCCGCCTTGGCTCACAGGGCCTTCCACTGTTTGGCCAGACAAGCGTCGTTTGTTGGATCCTGATGTTGATTTGGAATTAAAGCCACAAAGTTCTCATCAAATTAGTAGTGTAGAAGAAGCTACACTACTAGCTAGCTTTGATTTGATGGATAGATACTCTTCCTGGCCAATCTTGTTCGTGTAACGGCGTATTGCCTTCGTTTTATCAAAATACTTAAGTACAAAATTTCCAAGGAAAAAGGAGCCTAACTACAATCCACATCCTTAGCTATCGTAACGTCAGAAATCGACCAAGCTCGATTGTCCTGGCTTCAATCAGTTCAAAAAGATTCCTTCGCAATCGAACTGAGGGAGCTGCAAAACCACGTTAGCCTCACCACCAAGTCTCCTTTGAATCAGTTGAATCCATTTTTGGACTCAAGGGGATTGTTGCGTTTTGGTGGCCGCCTCCATTTTGCGCCTATTAGTTATGACGAGAAAAACCCTATTATCATACCTCGTCATAAGATCAGTGAACTCATTGCTTCACATGCCCAGCTTAAATTCCTACATGGAGGATCACAACTGACGTTCCATAATTTTTGGATTCTGGGAGCTCGATCCTTAGTTAAGGGTCCAGTAAATAACTGTATCAGTTGCGTTCGTCAGCGTGCAGCTGTTCCACAGCAACTGATGGGCAATCTACCAGACTTTAGAATTACTCCTAGTCGACCCTTCACTCATACAGGGGTTGATTATGCGGGTTGATATTCGATTGAGTTCTAGGCGTGGGCATAAAAGTCAAAAGGCTTACATTTCATGATTTTTATGTTGTTGCACTAGGTCAGTTTAAATCGAATTAGTAACTGATTATTCTTCACCTGCCTTTCTGGCAGGTTCCCAACGTTTTGTTCCTCGAATAGGAAGACCTGCGCACATGTAGCACTTTATTCCACCCTCTGCATCTCATTCCGGGGGTTCGTGGGAGGCTGTAGAGAAGAGCGTCAAACATCATTTGCGTAGGATTGTTAGTCTGCATAAATTTACTTATGAGGAGTTTTCAACTCTTCTCACACGGCTCGAAGCTTCACTCAACTCGCGCCCAATAGCTCCTCTCTCAGCTGATGTAGAAGATTTTGCTTCTTGGACTCCTGGACATTTTCTAATAGGAGCTCCGCTTACAAGTGTCCAGAGCCTTCGCTGAAGTTTACACCTGAAAATAGACTTTCACGCTGGGAATTAGTACAACGCGTCTCACAGACATTTTGGCGTAGATGGTCTATTGACTAACTGCATTTATTGCAAAAAAGACATAAATGGTTCAACGAAAAGTCTTACGTAAATGTGGGAGACATGGTTCTCTTGCGACAGGATAGTCTCCCTGCTGCTAATTGGCTACTGGGTCGTGTCATAAGGTGTTATACCGGTAAAGATGGTTTGACGCGTACGGTAAAAGTTAAAACTGCGGACTCCGAATATGATCGTCTGATTACTAAACTATGTCTCTTACCTCTTGAGTCGAGTGAAGCACAAGAGCTTTATGACCAAAATTCTGCGATTACATGAAGTGTACATTTTTTCTCACTTTTGGTCTGTGAATTGAAAATAAGTACTAAGTTGGTTTTTGGACACTTTTATTTTTATTTTGTTTGGTGTGACTAATATTAGGAGTTCTAGGTCCTATGTCTACAACAATTAACTTTTGGTGGCTATTAAGATCTCATCGTTAAATTGTTTTTTCCTGGCGGGCGGCTTAGACTCACTTTCTAGCTTAGGCCATCCACATGATTTATTTTATTTGTTTTTGTTTGACCTGTTTTATCATTCAGGTATTCTTTCGTGTTCTAGCACACGAGGTGAGCGGTATGTTCGCTCGTTCGGTATAACTGAATAATTCCCAATGTATCAAATTATATAATTACACTGGAACGTGCGAGCAGGGCCGGTTTTAGGGGTGGGTAAACTGTGCGACCGCACAGGGCCTCGCGCCTAGAGGGGCCTCGCGCTCAAATTTGAACTCGAAGAATTCGGTTAGTACATAGTTACAGCGTTGGCAACGGACTTTCGAGTGCGATAACTTTGCATCATTTTTAGAAAGTTCCCACTGTATGGAGAATTACAAAAAAAAAGATTTTTCTAAGGTGTGTGTATTGATACTTGTTTACCGAGTGACTATTGATAGCATATTCCACTGGTTGCACGTTCTTACACTTTCTTGCACCAGTGCAAAATTGTATGTTCCACTGGTTTGGTGTAGACAAAAAATATGTGCACGGTTTTTGTTACACCCATGTTCCACTGGTAGTTTGCTCCGAAATTTGGCACGATATTTGAATGTGTAATCGTTAAAGAAAGTTATTCTTCTATTAAAGAAGTATATTCTAATGGCAATTATTTATTACTAACACATCATCAGTAGTATAAAATTTTTGAAGCAGAATACCGTAATAAATAGCGACATAGGAACGCTTTAAAAATATATATATTTGAAACTTAGCGCGCAAATCGATTTTTTTGGCTGAATCCCATGTTCCACTGGACAGTGTGAAATATGTCAGTTTTCACCATTTGACAGAACTGTGTTCCACTGGGAAGATTTTGCACTGTAGTGTCAAAATATCCACGTTTTGAGCGAAAATTCTACACAAGCTCATGGAGGTCGTGTAGTGCAGATCAGCGTCAGTGCAGGCATCGACAGATTCATGCACCCGACGGCGATGCCCATCGTATTGGTTCCCATGAACACATGAAATCGCCTGCTAAACCGCGTTTTAAATCATTTTGTAATATGATGTTCATGATTTAGGTTGAGAAAGACGTTTCAGAAACTTGGTTATGAAAATTATGTAATAAGAATTCGGTTTATGAATGTTTTTTTTATGCAAATGTAATTTACAATTTGAAAGTCATTTTAAATTACTAACTGCTACTATGAATATGTGCACGAAACTTGCAATTGGAAAAATGTTATTTCATACATTTTCTTATGTTATTATCAGAAATTAAAAACTACAATTTGCCCATTCTATGATCTGGTTATTTATGTGTTTAGAATTACAAGGAGAAAAAAAATTTATAGTTCAAACAGAATAATTTAATTTTGTACTCTGATTTACGTTTTGAAAAGATGTAAAATTTAGAAAAAAAACTCTGCTATTGATTCTTCTTCTTTTGGTTTTATTAGGTTTTTGTTATCTATCCATTTGATCATGAACAAGGATGTCAATTATAAAATTTAAACATCCATCAGAATTATTCCTATATGATCAGCGCTTTGTTCACACATCCAACATTTTAACTTCAGCCGTAACATATCTCTGTCTTTACAAATAAAAAATTTGATTGATCAATAATAATAGTACAAATGAATTATCCTAGAAATTCCTATTTTTTCTTTTTTTCTTTTTTCTTTTCTTGGGTCATATTTGAGGCACTCTAGGGTGGAGGAGGAGACGGGGTCACTAGGAACTGTTTTGACTCTCCGAATAACGATTTTACCCATCTAGTACGAGGGCAGCAGCTAGGTATAGCTGAAAAGTATTTACAGATCTCACTTCCGAATCAGATCATCCTTACGGAAGTTATCCGATATCAAAAGTACATGTACTCTTTATATGTACGACGGCTATTGTATCAAACACGAATAATTAATTTTTTACAGAACCAATGCTTCAGCAATATTTCATCATATTTCACAGGCTCAATTTTCACCAAAATGTCAAAAAAGCGCATTTTTCCAGCTTTGATAAATTAATACTTAGGTAATGCAATTTTATGCAAGAATAATAAACCGAAAATGAAATCTACAATCGGTGGTCTCCCTTGTGAGCTGTCAAAATCTTAGGTTCGACATATTCGATTAAATGAAAAAAATTGCCTTCAACTCAATCCAAAAGAACATGTTTTTTTTTATTCTACAAGAAGTATAAATTGTTCATGTATTTTATTTTGTTCTCGTAATTTTGTTTTACAGTTTATTAGCAAAAACTTTACATACAATAACATTGCCACAAGTTCTGCAAAAATAGGAAAAATATGTCCAATTTTCAAATCAAAGAACTGAAGAGGAAATATCATCTGCTTTGAACGCTTTATCTATTTTCTTCCTTCGGATACCAATCGACAAATTCTTTTCACTAAGTTTCAACGATTCGATTTATTCAATTATTTTCACAATTTGTCTTCGCTTTGTAGGACACTTGATTTAAATCATTTCTAATTATTCGGGAAAAAAATGGAGTTTTCCAGAAAGGATGAGAAGAATATCTAGAAAATTAAGACTGGCAACTAGATAAATATAATTTGCAGTTGCAATTTACATCTCTTTATTTAGAATGTTGAAATGAGGTGATTTGAAAACTAGCGCGCATTACTTTGAAGATATCCTAACCTATATGACTGTTGTAGTCATTTTATAGAATCCGCCATTTCGTAGAATCCGGTAGAATCCGGCGTCTAGTAGAATGCTAGTGCTAATAGTAATAATAATAAGCAGACTTAGGAAAAGGGAAAGCTTGTGACTTACATTATTTTTATGACCAGTCACACCTTCCCCTTTTCCCAAGTTCGCTCAAACTCATCGCGATTAACGCTTTCCATGTGTACGCCGGATTCTACAAAATGACGGATTCTATAAAATGACTACGACATGGCTATACGCCGGAAAACAGTGCAGTCGAGTGCAGCTTGAATCACTGGACCGTGTAGGGCGGTGTAAGCCAGTGTGAGCTCTGAACCGAAAATCCAGTGCAGGAAACCAAAAAGTGTACACTTTTCAGAACTTGGTGCAACGAAAGTGCAGCCAGTGGAATATGCTATGACTCTTTTAGTCGTCCAGTCAGTATTTTCAAGTGTCACCAGTGTCACTAAAAGACGATTCATAAACAAGTTGTGTATTGAATATAGATGTGTATTGTAAATAATAGAAAAAAGTGGTAAGAACCTAAAATAGCGAGGAAACAAACAAAATATTAGTGCTTGATTGATTAAAGTTCTAAAGGAAAAGAAGATAGTTTTCTAATGACTATTCAGTAGTAGTATCTCATAATCAAGAGCAGTATTTTGCAAGTTGTGAAGTTTATTTTTTTCATCCACTCCATACTTATTCCTATAAATAAGTTTTATTTTCACTTACTCTGGAATGATTATCTGATGAATTGAATGATACATTTTTGACACTGTTGGAGTAAAAACTAAAAATGCAACGGGATCGTGATATCGGTCGTAAATTTGAAAATGGAGCGGCAAAAACTAAGAAAAGAGAAGTACACAAGAGACGCTTTTGAAAAAACAAGAAGAAGCTATAGAAGAGTATTTTACTTGTCCATCCAATAGTAAATCGTCAAATGCTCGAAGTTACTCCAAAGCACTGCTTCCACATTCGAAATAATTCGAGGACTCTGAGGATGTTTCACCTTGATTTTACTTCTATAAGTAATGTGGGCCTTACGCCCACATTTACCTTCTCGCTCTTGGTAGATGTGAGCCTTACGGCTTTTCCTCTCAAACCCTATTTCCAGATTTCAAGTCGTATATATATATATATGTATATATATCAATGCAGACCCCAAAGGCCTCGCAGAAGTACGTTGCACAGGGCCTCGCGTTAGCTAAACCGGCCCTGCGTGCGAGTATATTAGGTTATTACGATTGTGTGAGAATGCTCGTAGATCGTCGTAGAAACCAATTGGGTTTCCCAAGAATGTTAGTATGTATGATCGCGAGGAACGTGACGGTTGATCGGACAGTACACGTTATAATTGTCTGATCCACGCTAAGCTCATTCTCTGCAGACGTCAAAAATCGAATTTTCCATACACTCGTTATAAAAAATGGTATGCACAACTCATTGGCTACCGACGGCTTCACCAGAAACGTCAAGTTGGCTGTACAAAGCCGTATGAATCGTCCTTTTGAATTTGAGCGCGCCGCTTCGCGGCGCGCGCATATTCGAGTAACCGATTAATACGGCTAGGAGGACGAAACCCTTCTCAGTTATTTACTAGCAAAACCTATCAAATCTATGTTTAATATTTCAGGTAAGAATCTTTGAGCACATTTGACATATTTTTGTCGATTTCCGGGGTTTCCGAGGGTTGAAAATAAAAATTTTTGGAAATTGTTTATTATGAAAATCTACAAAATACATGTTTAAGATTTCAGGTAAGAAGCTTCGAAAACATTTAGGAATTTTTTATCTATTTCTGATATTTGGCGTTTAGAGACGACCACTTTTTCCGGTAGCTAGGGGGTTTAACTTTTTTACAGTAAATTGGCATTAAAATCTACTATATCCTTCCGTTGGATTTCAGGTAGGAATATTTGTGATTTTTATGTTTACCATAATTTTTACAAACTTTAGTTTCATCAAATTTGTACATGCTGTTTTATGAGAAAAGTTTTTACCTCACGCTAAAACTCATTTGTGAAACGCGATCACTCGGAGTCTAATTGTTTAGTCGCTCGCAATTCAGCTGTATCAGCACCAATACAAGAGCCTTTTTCTACTTCTTCTTCTTCGAGTCGAGAACTTCCTTGCTCTTTTGTGATACATGGCACGTGAATATCTTTGGATTCGATAAAGTGTCTGCCGATTTTTTCTTGACTTTCTGTCAAACAAACCTGGATAACCAACAGAATATGCATTGATCAGAAAAGCGAGATATTAAAAATTGAATTTCCAAATTCTCTTGTCAATAAAAATTCTGTAAACGCATATATAAACATGCCGACTTATGATAAAAAATATTTCATCAAAAAAATTGATTCTGTTCCGACGAAAAAAGAATTGAAAATTGTAGTAGTCCCGGAAAGTGTCCGGTCGAATCCGTGTTTCGTACGGTCCGGATAGAAAAAAAAAAGAAACACACATATGCTATTGAACTCGAAACCGAATATATACACTATACACTCATACAGTATTATACATTAAACCTAATTTCATCTACAACAAATTAATGGTCTTCTAATATTTTTAGCAAATTAAGTTTGAAATACTGGAACTTGCTCTCACCAATTTTTTTCTTTTTTTAAGGCGTTCTAAGATCATCAGAGAATTTCCCAATGTACGTTGGAATTAGTAATTTGTAATGCTGGACTTGGTATCTTGGTTTCGGTTTTGATCGGATTCAGTCGGATAGGAATCCTTGTTTCAACCTTGGACTAGAACGGATTCATTTGGAATGATATGTCAGTTTCGACTGCGTATTAGTTCGGACTCAGTCGGTTAGGAATCCTTGATTTGACCTCGTATTGGGTCCGGATAAAACTGATTGAAATCTCGGTTGTGAATTCGGATTCAGTCGTATAAGCATTTTTGTTTTGACTTCTGATTAGAATGGATTCAGTCTGATTGAGATCTCGGTTTCGACTTCGGATCAGTTTGGATCCAGTCGGAGAGGGATCTTTGTTTCGGCCCCGGACTAGATCAGATCCAGTCGGAGTGGAATGTCAGTTTCGACTTCGTATTAGTTCGGATGAAGTCGGTTAGCAATCCTTGGTTCGACCTCGGATTAGAGCGGAATCAAACTGATTGGTTCGGATACAGATTCCGGAATAAAATGGATTCAGATGGATAGGCAATTTTTTATATCCGAAACTTTCGCCAGGGTACTCAAGTGCGCATTTAAGTCACACAGTGCTTTAAGGGGGAAGTAGGGTCTAAAAAATGTTTTTTCATCAATTTTTTTTTGGGAATATTACAAAAGTATATTCATTCTAGTATTAGGCACATTATAAAGTAACATTTCAAGAACATTTGCTTAAATTTTGGCACAAAAATATGAAGAAATAAGCCGGTGGCAGCAGATTTACGATCACGTCTCTTATTTGCAGTGTTCATCCTATCCCAACGTAGAGTTGTATGATCCAAATGAGTAAAATTTTTTCATTGAAGTATAATATTTTCTTGGATCCAACGTTGTCCAATCATAGATTTTCCAATTTTCGAATTTTTTATGGTCGCTTAAAGCGAGAAATGTGATTTTTGACGGAAAATTTCGCCATTTTGTGAGTGGAAAACACCCTTAATGTTGGAAAAATGAAAACTAAAGACCGTTTGACCCTGGCAATATGTATCTTGAAAGTGTGTACCCAATTTGAAAACGGTCGGTTGAGTAGTTTTCTCAGGAGAGTAAACATCGCCTTCAAAACTATGATTTTGAGAAAACCGCGTTTAAAGTTTCGAACTGTAAAAAAGCGGAAAATGTATTTATTTTTTAATAACACTGAATCATCGATTCCAGCTCCATGAAGGACATCTCCCGTAGCAATTTTTTTGTCTTCAGCTTCTTTTCATTCAAGTCTACTTTGAATCGTAGCATGTTTGCTTTCTCGTTTTGCTTCTTTATCAGCCCTGGTGATACGAATGCTGTCCTCGTGTTTCAGAAAGGTGTATAACTTTGAGAGTTTTTCTCCGATTAACTTGAAATTTGAAAGCAATATCCTTAAAATGTTTCACTATAAGAAAATGCAACAACAAAAAAATCAATTTTTTGACCCTATTCCCCCCTTAAAAGAATAATGGATTGTATAGACAAAATCACTTTGCACAATAATAAAACAATTCGGCGCGAGAATAAAATGTCGATAGTATAATAGTTATACAGGGTGATCCTCAACTCATCATATTCCTTGTATGTGCAAATTCCTTATGCAAAACTAAACAAGAACTTCT